>JPKY01000167.1:0-44258 GCA_000769265.1 Hapsidospora chrysogenum ATCC 11550
TTCCATAAGATCTATAACCTTAACGAGACGTAACTTACCACACTACGGGAATATCTAGACGACAAACTCGCTAAAAGCTACATTCAGCCATCCAAATCGGAAGTAAGATACCTAATAATGTTCGTTCTAAAGAAAAATGGGAAGTTACGGTTAGTTATGGACTACCGGTAGCTTAACGATGTTACCATTAAGGACCGAACACCATTACCGCTCATCTCTAAATTACGAGACAGGCTCCACGGTAAGAAGTACTTCACGGCTCTTAACCTAAAGGACGCTTACAATCTCATCCGCATCAAGCCTGGAGACGAATAGAAGACAGCCTTTCGAACCAAATTCGGACTATTCGAGTACTTAGTCATGCCTTTTAGCCTAACCAATGCCTTAGCGTCATTTTAGCGAATGATCAACACGGTATTGTGAGAGTACCTCAATATCTTCGTTATTATGTATCTAGACGACATCCTAATCTTCTCGGAAACCCTTAAAGAGCANAAACCCACGAAGAGCCATTTCCACGTTTAGAAAGTGGAATTTCTCGGACATATCATCACCCCGAATGAGATTCGGATGGACCTAAAGAAAATCGAATCAGTACGCGACTAGCTAACACCTAAGAACGTAAAGGATATACAAGCCTTTATTAGACTCGTTAACTATTACTAACGCTTTGTGCGAGATTTTAGTAAGATCGTAGCATCACTCACGAACCTCACGAAAGGATCGACGAAATTCGAATGGACAGAAGAATGCTAACAAGCCTTCAACAAAATTAAGGACACGATTACTTTAGACGTGGTCTTAACAACCTTTAACCCTAAACGATAAGTGGAATTGGAAACTGACGCCTTAGACTTCGCAATTAGTGCTTAAATCGGACAACGAGATAATAAAGGAAGACTCTAACTAATCGCCTTCTACTCTAAGAAACTCCATAGAGTAGAGCTTAACTACCCCATTTACGATAAGGAGTTCCTAGCTATCATCTAAGCATTTAAAGAATTCCGACATTACCTTACGGGAAGCAAGCATAAGGTTAAAGTCTACACTAACCATAAGAACATCGCATACTTTATAATGACATAAGAACTTAGTAAGCAATAACTAAGATACGCTAAATTCTTAGCTAACTTCAATTTCGAGATCATCTACCGGAAAGGATTAGAGAACGGCAGAGCCGACGCTCTTAGCCGACGGCTAGACTATAACATAAGAGAAGCGAAAGCAATAAGACAACTCCTATAGCTTAACAAATAAGGAAATTTCGAATAGCGATTATTGAATACCGTCACCTATAAGGTAGAAGTCGCTAACGATTTACATAATGAGATTAAGGAAACCAATGCATTATATTAGGGACACGAAGTGGAACCTAAAGTTATCAATAAGGGAAACGGAAACGAATATAACGGAAAAACATAGATTCTTAACGTAAGAAACCTACGAGAAAGGACTATTAAAGAAATCCATGCATTACCTAACGTCAGGACACTAAAGAATTCGAAGAACCCTCAAAAGGATTCGAAAGACATATAACTACTAAGGAATTAAGAATGATGTCACACGCATTATAAAAGAATGTGAAGACTATACACGAGTAAAGGCAACACGACACAAACCATATAGAGAGCTCAAACCTCTATTAGTGCCAACACGACTATAGGAATCAATCGCTTTTAATCACATCACGAAACTACCCCCATTAAGAGAACCCATAATGGATATAATTTACGATAGCATCTTTATTATTACCGACAGACTCATAAAGTACGGATACTTCATTCCCTATAAGGAAGCGAGTAACTCCGAAGAACTTACGTACACTTTTCTTAAAGTTATTATTAGTAACCATGGACTACCTAAGGAAATCATCTCGGATAGAGGGACGATATTTACCTCTAAATTTTGGCAAGCCTTTATGGCATAACTCGGATTGAAACACAAATTAAGTACGGCATACTATCCTCAGACGGACGGATAAACTAAAAGGCTTAATCAAACATTAGAACAATACCTACGGTACTATATTAATTACGAACAAGACGACTAGGTTTCAAAACTACTAACGGCTCAACTCGCTTATAACAGCTCGATCGCTAAGTTAACCTAGCTCACACTAATGTACGCTAACTATAGATACAACCCAGAAGCCTACCGGATCCTAAAGGAAGGACCACTTACGGAAAAAGCCATACTCACAGCTAACTAACTACGCTTATTACACTCATAGATACGAAAAGAACTTAAGTACATACGCTAATGGATGGCACATTACCACAATAAGAAAAGATCGAAGGGACCGATCTTTAAGAGGGGAGATATGGTCTACCTACTCTGACGAAATTTTACGACAAATCGACCAAACTCGAAACTCGACTATAAGAAAGTTAGACCATTCAAAATTACAGAAAAACTTTTAGACACTAATTACTAACTGTCATTACCCTAAACGATAAAAATACACGACATCTTTCACATTTCACTACTTAAACTAACACTAAGAAACGCAAAACGATAGTTACACATCGAGGTCCACGAAGAGGAATACGAACCAGAACAAATACTCGACAAGTAAGTTATGGACGGAGAAACCAAATATCTCATTAAATGGAAAGGATACGATAACGCTGAAAATACATAGGAACCCGCAAAACACCTTACGAACTGCGACCACCTATTACGGCAGTTCCACCGGAGCTAACCAAACTAAAGTCCGCCAAAATTGAGGGATCGAGGGGTACGTCCTGGTACACCGCGTCCTAAGACTGTATGAAATCCGGCTTTAGGACGTTCTCAGTGAAGGAACGACCGGCGGAGGAACCCAATACCTCCGACCGCCTCTACTCACGCTTAGCCTCCTCCTATTCCACACGCTCTAACTCCTCCACGCTGTCAATACCGCGAGACATAGCTCGTACTATCTTCTCGAACCATAGTTTCTTTTGTTTCCGAAGACGGAGAATCTTTTACTATATAGCTAAAAATTCCTCCTCGGTTTTCTCCAGCTCATCCTTAAGTTTTTAGTGTTAGGTGGAAATATTACGCAACTAAGCTAACGAAGGCCTAGTAACGTCGTAAGACGAACGGCCGAGACGGACGCATTCAGTATAGCGAGAAGAATCGTCTAAGGACACCTTACACTTCTCGATACCACGCGACCGATAGTGGGAACAGGAAGGCATCTCGACGAAACGCGCTAAGATGGTTACGGCAAGTCGGATCTTACGCTCTTTAGCGTTAAGGGATTGTTTCTACGTACGTTTAGTAACGCGACCAGATATGGTGAGGAACGAATGACGGGGGAAACTTACTAGGACTAACGGACATGGGGATAAGGCGCTTATAAGTGATCTTAGGATAAGATCTCAAAAGGAGGGGCATTATGTTACGACCCTTTATGCGGCCTATACGTGCTACTAAGTCGTCCCCACTTTTTCCTTCCACTTACATTACGATCATTCAAAAGTGTTAGCGATCGCTCCTACGATCGCTTCATAACTACAACTATCGCAACCTGATCGCTAGACCACCATAGCGATCGCCCTAGTATATAGACGCGGTCTTAAACCGCCTCCAGTAAGAGCTACTCCAGCTCCTTAGCTATCAATACAGAAGTTAACGCTCGACTTGCTCCAGTTCCCAAGTCTCACACCAGACTGTAACCCGACCTGCCCAGACGACACCCTAGTCTTTCTGTTAAACATAAACCGACCTCTATCTGCCCTACAGTCAGACCCGAACGTCACATGATGATATGTCCGAGAAATTCCACTTTCTAAACGTGGAAGTGGCTTTTTGTAGGTTTAACGAGGAGTTTCGCATCTTATAGCGTTTAGAGTACCTTATGCATATAATCCTTATGTTCTTTAAGGGTTTCCGAGAAGATTAGGATGTCGTCTAGATACACAATAACGAAGATATCGAGGTATTCTCGCAATACCGTGTTGATCATTCGCTAAAATGACGTTAGGGCATTAGTTAGGCCAAAAGGCATGACTAAGTACTCAAATAGTCCGAATTTAGTTCGAAAGGCTGTCTTCCATTCGTCTCTAGGCTTAATGCGGATAAGATTGTAAGCGTCCTTTAGGTTAAGAGCCGTGAAGTACTTCTTACCGTGGAGCCTGTCTCGTAATTTAGAGATGAGCGGTAATGGTGTTCGGTCCTTAATGGTAACATCGTTAAGCTACTGGTAGTCCACGACTAACCGTAGCTTCCTATTTTTCTTTAGAACGAACATTATCGGGTATCTTACTTCCGATTTGGATGGCTGAATGTAGCCTTTAGCGAGTTTGTCGTCTAGATATTCCCGTAGTGTGGTAAGTTACGTCTCGTTGAGGTTATAGATCTTATGGAACTTAGTCGTAGCTCCGTCTTTAAGGTAAATTTTATGGTCCCATTAACTGTGTTCCGGCAGTCCTATGTCGAGTTTTTCTTAGAACAGTTTGTTATACTTATGGTATTCCTTAGGGACGTTCTTCATTCTGTCTTCGTCTTCTAAGGGCGTTTCTTCTTGCTGACTAAGTGTCTTGTTGACATAACTTAAGTGTCGTTTAAGGAGTGTAATTATCCTCTTGACTCGTTTGTCGTGCTTTCGTGATTGCTTATATCGTAAACTAGGTTGTAGGCTCTTCTGAGTCGCTATTATGGCTATTATCGTTTCTCTTAACGTCGTTGCCTATACGGCTCGCTTATAGCTTCCCTATGAAGCTTCTCTAGAGGCTAAGTCGTCACGAAATTTCGCTTCTTCTAGTCGCAAATAATCGTCACGCGCCGCGGTATCCATCCATCATAGCTAGCCAGTGCGCCAATCGATTATAAGGTTACTCTCCCAAAGCCATAGGTGACTAAGTATCAGATCGTAACCGGATAGGTTCATAACATCGAAACTAACCTACTTATAGTATCCTTAAACAGACATGTCGAGATGATTAGTCTTTATGTTAACTTTCCCACCATTATAGTTAAAGACGTCGCCTTCGATATTACATAGCCTATAAGGCTCGACTTTCTGATGCCATGGTAGCTAATAGTGGTTAACTACAGCTAGGGATATGTAGTTTCCCATCGCACCACTATCTAATAGTGCTCGCATACGATGTCCCTAGATCTAGACATCTAAGACCGTTTTCATGCCGCGATCTGCCTATATCGCGTAAAGGGTCCTTAGGGTGTTTAAGTCATTCTATAGCCCTTTCATAGATAACGCTAGTCGTTTTTTGCCTAGTTATTCTTATTCTTATATACGTAGTCCTTTAGGATGTCCTTCTCGAGTTCCTCCCAGATCGTCACGAGTTTAGGGTCTCTTATTTTCTTCGTGATGAAATCGAATCTACCGTGATGGAGTTAGTAAATTTTACGGTGTATTCTTTTAGCACTCTTTCCCTTATGACATTTCTTATATGGGAAGAGGTCGTTAAAGATCTCCATCAGTGTCTTATGTCCCCTTTTGGTAGCATGTTCTAGATTCACCGATACTAGGTGCCCGTCATCAGAGTCGTAAATGCTTTCACCGTCATTATTCTTTAATAAGCTTTCGTGTACGTAAGTTATGAGGAGTTTCTTCCTGATTTCCTCCTATCGTTCCTTCTGTCTTAGTTAGGTTTCTTTATTCCTAAAGAAGTCGAATCCTTCGAAGTATAGGTTACTTATAGGGTCTAGGACGTTATCGTAACGTAATAAGGCTTTTAGGACGCACTCCTAACATTCGAGGATGTGCTCTAATACCTTCTTAGGATCCTACCTTCCCTTACGTTTCCGCCATAACATCTCTATCTGTGCTTGCTTAAGTCATTCGTATTGTTCGTCATCTTTATGATATCATTAAATTTCTTCTCGTCGTTTTTTATGCTACTATTATACCTTATACGGTATGTGCATCTTATAGTCTTCTCGTTCGCAGTTATATCCATCTTTAGGGTCGCTATCTAGGAGATAGACTTCTAGTAAGTTATATTGTAAAGCTACCACCTAAGCTTCTTCGTTACGGTACACGAAACGGAGGTACTTTGCTTCTTCTTAGGTATATAGTTAAGTGATTCTAGTGTTTAGTAGCTATCGTGGGAATGTGTTATATCGTCCTTTCTGTTTGAGGTGTATCTCATAATGATGGTAGATGTATAAGATCTATCCGATCTCTTCGTGGTCTTGATGTCTAGGTGCCAGTCATTCGTCGTTACCGAATACCTATCGTAATGTAAGGTTTTTAAGGTTAAATAGTTATCGAATGTTATATGTTAGAACGAACATAACTTAGTATCCTCCTTTTAGCATGGGATTTTACCTAGCGCTTACTACACACTTTTAGTCGTCCACGGTCATTCGTGCGAATGGCATAAGGTTCTCGTCCCACCATTCTCGGATTTCTTCTATTCTTACTGAATCGGTGGTTTCTCCTTCGTTATTTTCTTTCTCTATGTCTTAGAGCAATTAGGTTACTTATTGTTCCCATTCTTCGGCTTCGCTAGTCCCTATAGACTCGTCGACTAAGTAATCTCCTTCTTCTTCTTTAATTATGGTTCGTTTAAGTACGGCGACCGTTCGGGATGCCTTTAGTTTCTTAGGGTACTATCCCTTTGCGTCTTTATCGGACTTATAGATTAAGTATACGTCGTCATAGCATACGGTCCATAAGAGTGAGGCGTGAGCGGTTTTAGTCAATTCGCCCATTCCTATAGTTTCGTATCCTAAGCGAGTTTCGTTCGCTAGTGTGTTGATTTGTCGCTTACTCTTCGGTATGGGGTTCCAATTTACTTTCCCCTTCTTAGGTGACTAGCATTCTTATGTAAAGTGTCCTTTCTTTCCATAATTATGGCATATAAGGTTCTTCTTATCTCGTTAAACTACGTCTAGTTCTATAGGTCTAGGGTTTGTTAAGTGAGCTCACGTAGTTCCTAGTTGGTTTCGCCTTTGATTAGTTCCTTAGGGTTAGCGTTTCCTACCTTAATTTATAGTGTACGGAATGAATCCGAACCCTTAGTTACGCTTTTGCTATCGTCACGCGTGTTGTTAGTTATTAATTCGCATAGCCATAGCGATGTACTTGGTTAAGGTGTCTAGTTCTTCGTCTCGGTAGAGTTCGTCCTTAACTTCTTCCTTAAGTCCTTTATAAAAAGCTAACATTAAGGGTTCGTCGTCCTAGTCTAAGCTTATAGTAATTTGTCGGAATGTGGCCGCGTAGTTAGCTACGGACCCCCGTTGTCTAAGCGTTTTGAGTCTCTCGATAGCTTATCGTTATTCGTTAACGGTTCTAAATGCTTCCTTAATGGCTTCCTTAAAGTTATCGAAGCTAGCGAAGATGTTCACTATTTCCTAGTCTTAGTCTCATAGTTCGTTATTAAGGTAGTCCTGTAGGATTGGCTCGAACTAGGCGAGAGCGGTTCCTTTTAGGTAAGTCCCCACGTGGAGGACCTTATCGAGGTCGTTCTTAAGTCTTTTGGGGTAGAACCGATGGTAAGCCTTAAGTTAAGTGAGGAATCCTTAAAGCGTTCCTAGAGTTCCATTAAAGGAAGTTAGGTGCTATAGTTTGATGATTTCGCTAATGTCCTTAGTTTCCATCTAAGTGTAAGTCGGAGTGGTTCTAATGTTAGATGAGATCAGGGTTAAGGTCGTGCTTAGAGCCATAGTGTGGGTGTCGAAATATTGCTTAGGGATGACACAGTAATCCACTAAACAAGAGCTATTAATGTGTGACGTTCGGGTCTAACTGTAGGGCAGATAGAGGTCGGTTTATGTTTAACAGAAAGACTAGGGTGTCGTCTAGGCAGGTCGGGTTACAGTCTGGTGCGAGACTTAGGAACTAGAGCAAGTCGAGCGTTAACTTCTATATTGATAGCTAAGGAGCTAGAGTAGCTCTTACTGGAGGCGGTTTAGGACCGCGTCTATATACTAGGGTGATCACACTAATCGTGCGTGTGTGGCGTGGTGATTGAGGTGAGCGATCTCCTTAATCACGTCCGTGCTGTAAGCGATTAAGGTGATCGGTTCGTGAATGGGAGGAAAAAGTGGGGCCCTTGGCACCTTACGTGCAGGCCGCAGAACGGGCCGTAACATTTAGCTCTTTCGTAAAAGTTAAAGTAAGGGTTTTATCACGGCCCTATTATAAGGGGCTTCTTAGCTTATCACCTTAGTGGCTACCTTCCTTAAGACTTACTAGTCCTTTATGATCACTTTAGTGGCTTAACTAACCTAATGGGTAGGGTTTCTTCCCTTTACCTTACGGACTTAAGGGCGGTTACCTTACGTAAGGTTCTTACGTTACTTAAGTTAATTTATAACACTAATAGCCTTTAGTTAAGCGGTTACGTTAATCCACTTCCCTTTAGGGTATTAAGCTCCCTTACTTAATTTGTTCGGTAAGGTCTCTTCTCGCCCTAAAAGCTATACTAACTTAGGTTTTAAGTGCGAATCTCCGTTAAGTGCCCCTATAGGGTTACTCTCTATCTTACCCCTTAGGGCTAGGAGGAGGTTTTAAGTTAGGGGTTCCCCGCCCTTATATTTAGGCCGCCTTAATGGTATATTAGTTAGATTAGTCTTTCTTACTTAATGTTTAATAATAAAATCATAAAGGGTTAGGAAGATATACCATTACGCTTACCTCCCATTAAGCTAAGTGTTCTTTATAAACGATTCTAAGTTATAGTGGTCTGATAGGACCTTAATAGGCTCTTAAGCCCTCTTAACGTAATGTCGTTAATACTTAAAGGACTCTATAATAGCTATTATCTCCTAATCTAAGGTTCCGTAATTAAGTTTAGCTTCCTTAAAACCCTTAAACTAGAAGGCAATTAAGTGTTAACAGCCCGTATCGTCTAGTTAAGAAAGAATGCCTATTATAGTAAACTTAAAGGCATTAATCTTAATACGGATAGGCTTCGTTAAGTCATAATGGAGAAGTAATGATGCCTTAATGAAGGCTTTTTAGAAAGTAAGGAATGCCTTATAGGTATCTCCTTTTAGTTTTATAATATTAAGCTTTTTACTATTCTTTATCCCTTTTAAGTATTAGTTAAGCGGGTAGGTAATGGCTAAGTATCCCCTAATGAACCTTTAATAAAAGTTATAAAAGCTTAGGAAGACTTATATCTCCCTATATATAGTTAGCTCCTTCCATTCCTTAATAGTGTAGACTCGCTTTAAATCTATCTTTATACTTATAGTGTTAATAATGAACTTAAGGAACTTAACCTCTTATTAGTAAAAGATGCATTTTAAGACTTTAGCGTAAAGGTTAGCGTCTTAGAGCTATTATAGGACTTAATATAAGTAATGTATATAAGTATCCCTATCCTTTAAGTAAATAAGGATGTCATTTAGGTACATCACATAGATAGTGTTTATAAGACCTTATAGTATATAGTAGATATAGTTTTAAAACGTAATTAAGGCGTTAGTAAGGCTAAAGGGCATCATTAAGTATTTAAAGTGTCTATACTAGGTATAAAAGGCAGTCTTTTACTTATCGCCCTTACGGATCTAAATGTAATAATACGTATCCTTAATATTAATCTTAAAGAACTATCCTACCCCTTCTATATAGTCTATAATCTTTATAATAAGGGGTAATAAGTACCTATTCTTAACGGTAATGCTATTTAACCCTTAGTAGTTAATATAGAGTCGAAGGCTCCTATCTTTCTTTAAAACGAATAGGATACTTACTCTTATAAGACTTTTAGAAAGGTAAATAATGCCCTTCTATAATGTATCGTTAATATATTAGTAAAGCTTAGTAAGTTTAGCTAAAGAGAGTGGATAGATAAGGCTATAAGGAGGGTCCTTCCCCTTTATCGTCTCGATCGTATAGTCGCTAACTATATAGCTAGGTAGAATCCTTACCGCCCCATCCTTAAGTACGTTAGTGAACTCCTTTAGCTTTACTAATATAGTCTTTAAGGCCTTTATGTTTAGGGCGTTATTATTTACCGCTAGTATAAAGGTTAGGTTAAGACTTACCAAGAAGACGTATACGTGATTAAGCGTCTTCTTACGGAAGGTATTACCCTTATAGAGCTTAAAACGGTCTTTACTATACTTAAACTATTACTTATCGTCCTTATAAGAGAGGTAGACTTAATGTTCCGAGAGGGTCGTCTTAAACAATAAGAGGGGGCTTTAGCTTAGAGTCGGCTCCTTATCGACACTTATATATAAGTGGGTAAACTCCTTAATGTTTCCCCTTAAGTTAATAAAGCGGAGGGGAACTTCCTATACGGCCTTTAAGCGCTTCGCCTTAAGTTTATAATCGCTTAGCCTTAAAGGCTAAGCTAAGGTCCTCCTTAAGCCCATTTTAGTCGTTACTTATTCGTTAATAATATTAATCTTAGTATAGCTATTAAGATTTATCGTTATCTTATAAGCGACTTAGCTTAGTATCACCTATAATGTGTGAAATCATATAGTCACCCCTATCTCTATAAGTATGGTTAGCGTTAAGGCGCTTACTCTAACTATTTAAAGTTTCCTTATTAGCTATTATGTTCCTTCTTAGGTTTTAAGCATTAAGGTTAGAAGTGGTTAAAACTATTATAATTATAGTAAGTAAGGGGTTTCCTATCTAAGCTAAGGGGGTTCTTTAGGCCCGATTCGTGATTATTACCCACTCTTATTAAGAGTGCCTTAAACGACTCTAACTTAAGACGTCCTCTTAAGAAAGGGCTGGCTTAATTAAGGTTCGTAATCATATCGCTTTTAAGTCGCTTATTAAACGAATTAGGCCTCTCCTTCCGTTAGAGGTTCTTCTATTAGGCATCTATAAGTACTATAAGCTCCTCTCTAAAAAGCTTTAGGTTATTAAGGTTAAGATTAAAGAACGCTTTAACGTTTAGCTAAAGTCTTATATAGAAGTTAAGGGTATTAACTTCTTAATCCTTACTTAAAAAGTGCTTCTTTAATAAGAAGAGGTAAAGGTAATAATCTCTTAGGGATTAATTAGCCTTTTAAAACGCCTTCTTTATTATAATAATAAGATTAAGGCGTCTTATAGTTATGTCCTTTAGGACTTATTTAGTCCACTTAACGAATCCCTTCTAGTCTTATAGGATCCTAATTTATTCCTCCTTTAGGTATCCCTAAATAAAATTCCCTTATCTCTTACGTAGCTATTCGTCTATCCGTCCTTTAGCGAATAGGACCTTCTTCTCCTTAATATCGTATCGGTAAGGGTCGCCTTTAAATACACGCTTTAAATTATTAAGCTATAGCTTATATTCTTAGTAAGTAACGTTAATAGTAAGAGGAGTAATATTAGGAGCCTTAATAGCTTTTTAGCGTCCCTCACTACTATTAAGGCGGGTAGGTTCTTAGATAGAAATCGGGACCGCTTTGTGGCTAAGTTAGCGTAAGGCCTCCCATTCCTTATACTTAATGCGGATGAGATCCTTAATTAGGGAGAGGCGTTTAGCTATGGCGGCCTGCTTAGCCTAAAGGTCCTTAATAGACTTCTTAGAGGGTCTAACGGTCCTAAATGGGGTACTATCCGTCTCGTTAGGGGTAGTGTCGGTTACCGTATGTAACGCTACCTTACCCTTAAGTCCCTAAGGGTTTATTTAGGGATCGCTTATAATTACGGGATTTTCGTCTCTAGCCTATAAGGTAGCGTTAACGCTTTAAGTGGTAACCATCTTAGCTTCTTTAAGTAGCTATAAGGGAAGCTTTAGAATTGTAATAAGTAAAAAGTGCATAAGGTAGTTAGGCAAAGGCTAAGAGGTAACGGTAGCTCTATTCTAATATTAAGACTAAAGCTTAAAGAGCTTAAGTCTTAGTAGACCAGCCACCCTAAAATGTATCCTAGAATTCGGGTCATGAGGGCTGACTTATTATCCACGCCTTATAGATGAGGCGGACCTGCATTAGTCTCGGTACGTGGGGGATCACCTGACTTGTCCGTTACACTTCCGGCCGGGTCGGTTACGAAGGTTAAGTCGTTATATACTATTCGTTAACTCCCATTACGCCTTTATTATCGGTTCGAGCTACTTATTTAATTCCTTAATCGTAGCTTCGGTAGCGCGTTTCTCGGTAATAGTCTTTAGTGCCTAATAATGGTAGGGACCCTTCTTATTATAAGAAAAGTAACCCTAAAATATAAATTCGGATAAGCCTTTTTATCGCTCACGGATATAGCTATAGTTAAAGCGCTCCTTTAGGAACCGCTACACACGGTAGCTTCCGCGTTTATATAGTAAGATCACGGAAGTTTCGTCCGACTAGATTATAACCTTTTAATTTTCGAGGGTTTAGTAACGATAACGTAAACACCACTTAAGCCGTTCCTTCTTTATCTTCTATGTTAATTTAAGCTTCCTCGTCGGCTTCGTCTTATTATAACTAGCTTTGTTAAGGACCTTTTAGACGGTTACGGTAGAAACCCCTTACCCTTCCTAGCTAAGTTCGCCCGTAATATTAATATATATTTTTTCCCGGCTATAGCGGTCTTTACTAACCTTATTAATAACTTCGATTACGATCGTAAATTAGGTAGGCGGACGACCTAATCGAGGAGTATTAATAACGAAGGAATTATTAATAACGAGAGGCTGGCGGGCTAGATCAAACCCGCGCTTAACGGCCCTTGCATAGATCGCGTTAATTATACGGATCGAGATAGCTATAAGCTTAGCTACTTCGGAAGTCGTCTTTCCGGCTACTTTTAACGCTATAATAAGCGCTTATATAGCTAGATTCGTCTTTATCGTTAGCTTTAATTAAATAGGTAAGGAAAAGGGTAAGTTTATGTGTTTATAGGAGGTGAAGGGCTATGGGATAATAAAGGAGAATTGGCATATAGTAAATTAGCTATACGCACCCCCTTGGCTGACGCTAGCGCCTTAGCAGGCAAGGACTTATGAAATGTTCCTCCGTACAGTATAGCTATATTATGCAGCTAAATTCGCGGGGGAATGATGGGTAATTATTCATGCTCGGTCTGCCTTGCCTTTGCCGCCACCAATCCTGGCTGTGGAGGTGGCGAGAGGCGGGCTACAGTATACTTACTTACCACCAGAGGCTGTCTACAGGAGGTACCTACTTACCTACAGTAGGAGGCACAGTAATAAGGTACCCGACCTTTATTCCGGGCGACTTGGGGTGGTGCGATTTTATCGCCCCTCGTCGTCGTCGTCGTCGTCGTCATTGGGTCCAGGCCTACGCAATCCCATCATCTGCTTCCCCCTCACCCAACATAACGGGACCAATTACTATTAATTACCAAGTATACTTTCATCACTTCTCCAAACGCCTTGCACACCCTCTTTTTTTTTCCTTCCTTTACCTTTCTTTTTTTCTTTACTATTAGGGTTTTCTCTACTCCTTCGTCCTGTCACTTTCGCATCTGCACACACGGCTGCAGGTCGCTCTTATCCCCCCCCCCTCCTCCCCCGGCTCCCCGGGATCCCCCTCCCTCCCCACTACAGACGAGCTGCATCCGCCTGCCACCCTCCTACCCACCGCAGTCGTTCATCGCTCATCTTCCATCATCGAAAGATGCCGTCTCCCACCCACATCGCCCTGGCCTCGGGCGCCACCGTTGTCGTCTCCGTCGCCGTCGCCGCCGCCATCGCCATATACGAGAACCCGGAGTTGCGTCAGTACGCCGACGACGTCCGCCGCCGCATAGCCCTCGCGCTGCACTCCATCGGCGACGGGATAAACCCGCCCCACCGAGACGGCGGCGGCGAGCAGCCCCTCTTCAACCGCCCCGAGGACGCCCACGGCTTCCTCCAGTCCGGCGCTGAGCCCGGCGTCGACGCCGACGAGGAGACCCGCCGTCGCCAGCGCGAGGAGCTGCTCTACTGGAACTCGGTCCGTCTGCAGAAGGAGGCTGAGAAAGAGAAGAACGCGACCGAGGATGAGAAGAAGAAGAAGAAGAAGCAGCTCGACGGTACCGGCGCAGCCACACCCCGGAGCACAGACACGTTTGACAGCCTCCTTCTCCCTGCCGAGGGTGCCGAGAAGGGTACCTACGTCCTCAACACTGGGACCCGTGTCAATAGGGACGAGGCCGGTCTGCGCCACCGCGGCGCCGGTGCTCGGGGTCTCGCCTGCGCCAACCCTTTCACCGACGAGCACTACATCGCCAGCGACGACCTAGACGACGCCGATGCAGCGGCCCAGATTGCCCCGACCAAGGACAAGGAGGGCGTGTCGGACATCTACAGCGCCACAGCCACAGCCACCGAAATGGACGACGAAAAGACACCCCAGACACCCCCCATCATCGACCTCGAGGAGGATAATGTCTCCAACCAAGAGTCAACACAGGCCTCTGCTGCCACCGCCGACGACCAGGAGGCCTCCCAGGAGGACGAGTACGTGACGGCCGGCCAGGAGCACCACGACGAGGCCTACGCCTCCATCCAGGCCTGGGCCCAGAACTCGTCCCGAGACTTCTACTCGCCCCTGCCTACGACACCAGCGACGGCGACACCCGCCGAGGCCCAGTCCGAGCCCGAACTCCTCAGTGACGGCGAGCTCACGCCGACGGACTCCATGTCCCTGGCAGGTTCCGCCGAGGAGATCTCCGCTGAGGATACCCAGTCCCGGGGTGGAGAGGCTGGGGCCAGGACGTCTGATGTCATCAGCGAGAGCGACGGCATGATGACGCCTTCCAGCTGGTCCGAGGTCGGGAGTGTGGTGAGTGAGAGTGACGGTCCCCGCCGCGTGCCGGCTCAGTGATGGTCAAGGGTCCACTTGTTGTAGTCTCTTGGACCGGCGTAGGTCCTCCTTCTTGATACCCCCATTCCTTTTTTTTCTTGCAATGGGACTTGACCGCCTTCCGGGTTACGAACACGGCGCTAGGAGGCTGGATAACAACAGTGGAGGTTACTGGGTTTCTTTGGTCTGATACAGCTAGATGCTGGTTCTCTATGACGGTGTTTCGGAGTTCTGAGAGTTCAACTGCTGTGCAATAAGGAAGGCAATTATATAGCAAGTCGATGTAGGGTGTACTATGCTACGGTAGTTAGTACGCCGGCTCTATCCAGACAAAAGTGCTGCATGTATGGGTAATGTTCTGAAGCAACTACGACCTCCGGGAACGCCTCTCTTCTCACCCCTCAATTCCCATCTTGTCCATCTTGCAGGCCGTTATCGTGTGGATCACGCGCTAGCCAGTCGGCGTACTCTGACCACAGGTCCTCGACCCCCCGCCCCAACACGGCCTCCCACATCTCCTCGTGTACATACCGATGCGTCCGGAGATACTCATTCAGCCGCCGCACGGTGCCACGCCCGAACCGGACCTCCAGGTAGTCGAGGAAGTACGCCGTAGTCTGATACCCAGCGTCCCAGCGCTCCCCTGCCTGACGCTTCCAGTGCGGCGGCGAGAGGCGCGAGCGCAGACGCACCCAGTCGGCGACACCCTCTATCAGACCGCTGGGCGCACGGCCCTGGCCGTTGTACTGGAAGCAGTGGACGAGCTCGTGTACCAGGACGCCGGTGATCTCCGTGCCCTGCCGGTCCGGCCTCACGGAGGCGATGTACCGCGTGGAGAGGTGGATCTCCTTGTGGTCGTTGTCGAGGTCGCTGCCAGTGGTGTAGGCCACGCCGTCCATGTCGCGGAGGATGAGGGTGACGGAGCGGGTGGGCGGGACGGTGGTGGTGGGACATGATGGGGAGCGGTAGAGGTGGTGGAGGACGCGGCGGGTGGCGCTGGGTAGCACGTCTGCGATGTCGACGGAGCGAAGGAAGATGACGGAGCCTGGGTGAGCGAGGTCACGGATCTCGAGGCGTAGCTTGGGGATTTTGAAGTCTGCTTCTTTGTCTTTTGCGTCTTCTTCTTGTTCTTCTTCTTCTTCTTCTGCTGCTGCTGGCACGCCGCCTGGTGCTATGGGGTGGACGGCGGGAGACATGCCCGGGGCGAGGGGTGTTGTGGGTGCCGGTGTGGTGTTCGGGGGTAGAGACATGAGACTATGAGAGGGATGATGATGGATACTACCAAGGTAGTAGTACTGATATGTTTATGGCTTTATTGTTTGGTGAGTTAGTACTAATAGTACCAGTAACTTATGCGATTTCGTACAAGTGGGCAGGTACCAAGGTGAGGTGGCTGGGTATGAGCATTACCTGTGCGAGCCTGTGAGGCAATGTGGGATGCGTGGCATGGCGGGGCGGAGGCAGACTCGTACGTCCGTACAGCTGAGAGACATTAATTTCGTGTAATGCTCCCGCACAAGATGGCGGGGCAATCACACGAGATTTACTGTCGAGTTCAACTGCGGCGTCTGCGGCCCAGGCTGAAGTGGCCCAGAGCAGGCAGCCAATCAAGTTGAGGCGGCGTCGACGTCGGCCCCGCACCCTCCGCTAGGTACCTACCTACCAGGTACTCGTACCTTAAAGCTATGGCAACCTTTGGAAAGTCCAGCGCATCAACATTGGCAGGAACGACTGAACCCAATCTCAACAACCGTCACACAAAACAACCCGAACACCCACACACATTCGCTTTCTCCCGCCGTGCAATCACCATCGCCCTCAAGCCTCCCAAATGAGCGTCCCGCCACAAGCATCACGCCGCGTCTTCTTTCTGCGTTTGAACTGCTAAGATTGACTTTCCAGCGACGCGCCTAACAGGTAGCACGTCGCATCGGTGCGTGCCTCCTTACCACATCCATCCGACCCATCCCCTCCCTCACTGCTTTGCGCCAGCCGCAATCCCGTCCACCCCAAACTCTACCTACGTCATCGAGTGTCGCGTCTCCTGACGGCTCCGGCCCGCTAACTAACTACTCGGGGTAATAACAGACAACACGTTCCATGGCCGACCACAAGCTCACCGAGACGCAGGTCGCCGACCTCGTCACCATCCTGCGCGGCGACTCGAGCCTCGACAGCAAGGTCCAGTTTGTCACCAACGTCAAGTCGGGCATCAAGCAACACAATGTCCCCGAGACCTGCGTGCCCCAGCTCTTTGACGGCCTCCGCGCCGCTTCCACCTCCCAGCATGCCGCCCTCGTCAACGTCGGCTTCACTTCCCTCAACCACCTCCTGACCCGCCTCTCCCGCCAGGACCCCAAACTGCTGGTCAAGGAAGCCGCAAGGACGCTGCCCCTCGTCGTCGAGAAGCTGGGAGATCAGAAGGAGAAGCTCCGCTCCACTGCCCTGTCCGCCCTCAACACCTTGTATACCGTGGCGCCTGTCGACGTCGAGCGGGTTGTCCGTAACTCGGCCATGGTGGGCAAGAATCCCAGGGCAAAGGAGGGCGCTATGCAGTGGCTGTTGCAGGTATGTTGTCAGATCGACATCGCAGTCTATCCGTCCTTGAATTCCACTGACCGGCACCGCCTGGGTACCAGACGCACAAGGAGCGGGGTCTTCAGTTCCGCAGCTATGTCCCCTTGCTCATGGACCTGCTCGAGGACGCCGACGGCATGGTGCGAGATGCCGCCAAGGCAACTGTCATCGAATTGTTCAAGTGAGCGAGCTCTCCTCACCGCTCCGGACGGCACCGCAGGCTCTCTCCCAAGGCTAACAAGGTCCCTCCCTAGAAACGCCCCCAACGCTGCCAAGTCCGACCTGAAGCGCCAGCTCAAGAACTTCAAGGTCCGCCCCGCCATCGAGCAGGCTATCGTCAAAGCCCTGGTGCCAACCTCTGCCGCACGACCCGAGACTCCCGCCGAGGCTGCCCCGCCGCCGCGCTCTGCCCTCGCCGCCAGCGTATCTTCGTCCTCCGCGGTCGACCGCCCCATCACGCCCGCCCTCGACACAAGGGCGGAGAGCATCGAGGCCCAGTACGTCAACACCCATCGCGAGCTCAGCGACATCTTTAAGGAGATGGCCTGGTGCTTCGAGGGCAGGGAGACGGAACAGAACTGGGTCAAGCGGGAAGAGAGTATCGTGACCATGCGGAGGCTCAATGCTGGCAATGCCCCCTCCGACTTCCTCGACACCTTCGTTCCCGGCCTGCGGGGCCTTCTTGACGGCATCATCAAGGCCATCAACTCACTGCGGACGAGCTTGTCCAAGGAAGGTTGCACCCTTGTGCAGGATCTCGCCAATACCCTTGGCCCTGCCATGGAACCGCTCGTCGAGCTGCTCATGCAGACGCTCATCAAGCAGTCTGCCAACGCAAAGAAGATCGCATCGCAGCTGGCAAACGTCACAGTCGACACCCTCATCGGTCGCGTCTCGTATAACCATCGCTTGATGCAGCATATCTGGTCCGCCGCCCAAGATAAGAATGTCCAGCCGCGTACTTACGTCACTGGTTGGATCAAGACCATCTTGAACAAGGAGGCCGGCCACAAGAACCATGTCGAGCACACCGGTGGTGTCGACTTGATCGAGAAGTGCATCAAGAAGGGGCTTGCGGATCCCAACCCGGCCGTCAGGGAGAAGATGCGGTCAACATTCTGGACCTTCTGGGCCATCTGGCCGGCTCGCGCCGATGCGTAAGAACTTGTCCAGTTTTCTCTAGAATTTCCAATATGTACTGACTTTCAATGTAGGATAAAGGAAGACCTGGACCCGACTGCCCAGAAGCTCCTGAATAGGGACCCCGGCAACCCCAACTCCTCTAAGAAGGCAGACGCGCCGCGGCCAGGCCTGGGATTGTCGAGAAGTACCATGACCAGCAGCAAGCCTAGTCTCCGTGAGACCATGTTGGCTCAGAAGAAGGCAACGCTCGAGGCCAAGAAGCTCCCGGCTCGTCCGGGCTCCGCCATGGCTCACATTTCGCCGGTGCGCAAAGTCTCGGACTCTACCGACAACAAGCCAGGAGCTTCCTCCGCGAAGCCTACAGGGAGTAGGACACGCCCTGAAGCCGGGACGGTCTCCGTCAATGCTAGTGGCATGTCGGTGGCACCGATGCGGCCGACTCGGAGGCGGCCCGAGTTGGCTGCCCGACCTGCTACGGCTGGCCCATACTCTGTGCGCGACCAGCCATCCTCGATGTTGACTGACAGCCCCCCAGCCGCCAGGCCCAAGCCCACAACTTCGAGGACTGTACCTAAGGAGACTACGCCTAGGAGGGTAGTCCCGCGGACTAGGCCTGGCCACGTTCCACATGCTAGCGAGTCTAGCATCAACTCACCCGGTGCGAAGCCCAAGGCGGCAGCGGCGGCGGCGGCGGCGGCGGTATCGCCTCGAATAAGCCCAGCCAAGTTCAAGTCTTCGGAGTCGGCGCATATACCAAACAGCCCTTCCAGGCTGCACGAGGATCCCACTCTTGAGATACCGACTGCTACGAGCCTCCCAGAGGTGATCCTGCCGCCGACCAAACCTCTAGAACCAGACGTCTCCCAACCTCGGGTCGAATCCCAGCCACCTCCTAGCGTCCATGTCCCTGAAATTACATTTGATTCGCAACCTCAGAGCCCCTCCCAGGAGCCCGTCAAGGTGTACGAAGATCCCTTCGTCGAGGAACAGAAAACACCAATCCCGACCTTCACAGGTCCTGTTCTGGAGGACAGGCCCGTCAATGAGGATGCCGCCCACCTGCAGACCACCAACGGTCATACCACCACCGAAGATGCTGCCGAATCGCCTGAGAAGGTGAGGCAGAATTCGCGCCTCCTCGACAGCGGCATCAATAAGATTAAGGCCAAGTCGCTCGAGGTGCACGGCTTCAGAAAGTTTCAGAGCCTCCTCCGCGACAACAAGACCGTCTTCACCGACGAGAAATTCGAGACCCTCCTCCTCGGCCTCTTTGAGTACCTCGAGGACTCGCTCCCTAGCACCCCGCCCGAGAAGGTCCAGGACGTGAAGGCCCAGATCCTCACCACCATCAAGCTGCTCCTCAAACGCCAGCGCGAGAACTTCCAGCCCCACGTCCCCAACTGCCTCGAGTCCCTCATCCAGACACGCAGCGCCTACGACAACAGAGCTCACATCGTTAGCGGCCTGGAGCTCCTGTCCGACGAGCTCGTCTCCCTTGGTGACGCCGCCGAGCTGGTCGTCGTCCTGGGAAGGCGCTTGCAGGACTACACCGACACCACCACAGAGGGCTGCCGCTCCCTCAGCATGGGTCTGCACATCCTGAGGTCCCTGCTAGACAGGCGCGACGAGCCTACGGCTACGGCCCTCGCGGATGGGGAGCTCGCGCAGCTAGCGGCAATCGCGGAGCGGTGCATCGAATCGGCGGACTCGGGCGTGCGCATGGACGCCGTGCAGCTGTGCGTGGCGCTGCATGCGCGCATCGGCGAGCAGCGCTTCTGGGAGTTCCTCCGCGGTGTTAAGGATGATCCCAAGAGTTTGATCACGTATTACATTGTCAAGAGGCAGCGTGAGCAGGGCGCTGTCCCCGCTTAAGGGTTTCCATCTCAGAAAGGGGTGGGGGGCTGAGAAAAGATGGAGCAAGACAATAAAAGGGGTGCTGGGTGGAAGGGGATTGTCGTGTGGGGGAGCGAGTACCATTCGCATGAGAGGAACCTTTTTCAGGTGTATACATATATACATATATATACATATATCGTAGATTCTTGTAATTCATACCGACATTCTGCTTCAGAGCATCACCTGCATTCCGATATTTGACTCGCGTGTCACATACCGCTCACCTCGAGAGCACGAACAGACTGGCCGTCGGGCATGGAAACTTGTTGGTGGCGATAATATTCGGAGCCTTCTCTTCTGGTCAGTTGCCCGTTGACGCCAATGGTAGAAACCCGTTCCCGCAAGCCAACGATTGTATACATATGTATATAGAGGACAATGTGAGACGAACAATCGCAATGATCTCTCCTAAAGGAGAGGAAAAGGAAGGAGAAGACAGCAAATCGACCCAGCAGCTCATGATTATAAGATAGGAGGCCGGGGGCGAAGGTTTAGTCTCGACATGCTAGGGCCATTTGCATCAGGTTTGCCTGCCTACTTAATGACAGACCAACATGCACCACGTGAGAATGAACAATAGTAGTATCGGGTGCGCTTCACGAGGATGTAGTATAATATAGAAACCATGCTCTCTCTCTCACTCTTTCCCTTTTTGCTACCATCAATGAAACAAACAGAAGCCTTGTGCCAGGTTCTTGCAAAGGGGGGGAATATATAACCATTTCCAATCCAACACGACAAACAGGGAGCGAGCGCATGATGCGATAATAAAGACTCAAAACGGTGTCGGGCAGAAAAAAAAAACAAGTCGTATCTTCTCTCTCTAGCTCGCTCTAGGCTTCAGTAAAAATGTCCCGGCTATTCTCAATGACAAACTGCACGGCGAGATTCTTGGCGTGCATGTCCGTCATCTCACGCTCGATGCTGCGGTCGAACATGATGGTGGGGGCGAATACGACTGCCAGGTTCTTTGGTGTCATCTGGTTGGGGTTTTTCGTTAGCGATCGTTCAAGGAACGCATACAAGGGCGTTTGTTGGGAGGGGGGACGTACTAAGTTCTCGTTCTGACGCTGGGCTACCCGGTCGAGGTGGAACATGAGGAACTCGAGGCAGTCGCGGTGCTTCTCTGGCAAGGTCGCGAACGCCTTGCGCAGGTGTGCGCAGCGTTCCGTCTCATCGACAATGCCTGAACTCAGTTAGACACGTTTTTTCACCCACCATCCTGCGAATTGCGGGAAAGCAACTTACTCGTTGACTCAAGCACCCTGTCGTACACATCGTACGTGAGCAGCGGAACGGGGAGCTTTCTGAAGTACTGCTTCAGGACGCTCGTGACGGCCGTGATATCCAGATCGGGGTCGGAGATGTCAAAGTTCTCGTTCTTGTCGAAGCCCTCCCTGATCATGTTGATCTGCGAGTTGCCGCCCGTCTTGCGGTAGATGCCCTCCTGGTCCATGCCCCTCAGCTCGACCTCTTCGATACAGCGGGTCACGACGCTGGGGATCTGCCTGCGCTCAAAATCGGCCCTCTCTGTCAGGTCCGAGCCGAACAGCGTGGTGGAGGCGTCGGGGATGGCGGGCGTCGACACCATGCTGGCAGACTGCGACTTGGGCATGTTGTGCTTCTTGCTGAAGAAGCCGAATCCTTGCCGTGCCTCCGCCTGCTTGGCCTGGTTGTTGTAGTTGTGATTGTTGTTGAAGTTGTGGTTCTGGTTCTGGTTGTAGTTGCTAGGAACCTGCATCGCTGGCGCCTCGACGGCCGCGACGGTTGCATTGTAGGGCATGCCGATGTCGCCTCCTGCCATGGTGGCGGGAATCCGCTCTCCGCGGTCGTTCTGCTGGAAGGCCACCACCGCCCTGTTGACTCCCTTTGCCACGTTCTGGGCCAACCCCTTGGAGCCCTTCTTCCAGTTGAACTTCTTGACCTGTCCCTTGCGGACCTGGACCACCGTCGGGCCGCCCTCGACAATGTGGTCATCATCTGCAGCCACCAGTGTCGGGCCGGTGCTCATGCTGGCCGTGTCCAGGTTGACCGAGGAGGCCGTCTGGCCCCTGCCGTCGCTCCATATTCCCAGGCCGTTGAGCGACTTGCCGTCGGCGGCGCTGTTCTTGAAGCGCTCCTGGAGCTGGTGGGTGAGGTCGTTGTTCATGTCCGCCAGCTGCGCATTCTTGGACGACAGTTGCTCGAATTCCATGAGAGCACGATCTCTGTCCGCCGCGGCCTGGTTCTTCTCCTCCAGTAGCCTGTCACGCTCCTCGTGAAGCTGCTCGATGTTCTCGGCCATGGACATTTTGAGACTCTCCAACTTCTGCACGAAATCCTTCAGCGCCGAATCCTCGAGCGTCCGCGGATCTATCGGAGTCTTGGTCTCCTTCGCCTTCTCAACGTACCCGGCCAGAACCTCCAGCTGCCGGATCATGATCTCGGTCTGTGTGTCGAGCACCGAGACCGTCTTCCTCTTCTCTATCAGCCTCTTGTTCAGATTCTTCAGGTCATTCTCCGTGTTGAACTGCCTTTCCAGCTCGGCAACCCGCTGTTCGGAGCTCCTCAACTGGCGCTTCAGGAGGGCAGCATCCTCTCCAGACGACAAAGAGGCAGGACTGGCGACGTCGGCCATCTTGCCGTTGCGCTCTTCGGGGAGAGTCGTTCTCTGCCACTGCGGAGATCCAGTCCCGCGGGTCGTCTCGCTGATGCTCCGCGTGTGGCTGGCGCGCTGCGGCGTGTGTGCCGCCGACTCGACGCTGTTCGTTCGCCCGTGCCTAGCGATGTTGGAGGCACGCTTCAGGATGGAGGACGAATCTTCGTCAGTGCCCAGGATCCTAGCCATGTCCTCGTCCATGGTGAAATCCCCCCCGTTGCTCCATCTAGGAAGCTTCGGTGAAGGCTTCGGCGACCCATTGTCGTCCTGGTCTTGCGGCGGCGCTGGCGCCGAGCGAGGATGCATATAACTTCCACCCTGCTTCTGATCGGCCAGGCTTGGTCGTCTACGGCGAGCGGTGTCGTCCGCAAGTTTGCCGGGGACTAAAAGTTTGTCAGCGGTATTATCAACGCGACTTATCGCGTTAGCCATCACGTACCATTTTTCCCTCCCGCGGGCAGCTCCTTTCTCGGGACTACTGCTTTGTTCGCCTCAGGCCGAGCACCAGACCGGGAGGCTGAATCGAGGGATGGCCTCGTTTCCTCTTGGTCTTGCCTCCTTGAGTCTTGCGATCTTCGCGGAGGCATGTTTTCGCTCGCTTTCCGGGACTCCGACTGCGGGGTAGCGTCCCTCCCCGCGGAGCCCGGAGCACTCTCGTACGGAGAACTGCCACTCGAAGGGACGTTCGGTTTCCGGGTCTGAGGGGCCTCGTGTAGTTGGAAGTCTTCCGCGGCTCTTGGAGGTCTCGGGGGTGCTCTTGGGGGCTTGTCCTCGGCCATCGGAGACTGGTCGTCTCGTTTCGACTTCTTGGACAAATTCCGCGAGAGGGATCCGGGTTGGACACAGTATTCCGACGAATGCTGCCGCCCCTTCTCCTGGAAAGCAATATGCGGTGTCGAGGACTGCGACTTTGGGGTGTTGAAGTAGTCCTTTCTCTTGGAGGCGTCTCCAACGTTGCCAGAACCAGACCGCGAATTTGAGCTCGGCCCGGGGCTGGGGTCGAGGGCAACGGGTATAAAGAACCCGTCGTCGCCGCCCGTCTCGTTGCTCATCATTGTTGAGCTGCGGTTGCTCCTGTGTGGGACGGAAGAGAGACCCAGGTCTTCGGGCTTGGCATGACGTTCGGGGGACCTGGCGCCAGGTCGAGAACTGCTCCTGGAGGACGACTCGGCATGTCTACGGCCTTGGCGGGGACGGGGGGAGAGCTCGGTCGGGGTATCGGACTCGGGGTCGACCCTATCGTTGGAGAAGGCGTTGTTGGGTATCACGTTCGGAGGCAGTGCGGGGAGCGACTTCTCGGTGATCATAGGAGAATGATCTTTTTCTCGGCTCTTTGCTGCGGCGGCGGCTTTTGATTTTTTCCTCCTTCGGGCCATCAGCGACTCGTGGCAACTCATGCAAAAGATACCCAGGGATGTTCTGGCATATCGGAGGTTGTCGATCTTGCGCTTGCAATTGCGGCAGCGGAAGCAGGTGGAGCAGAAGGCCTGATCGCCGGTAAGGATAGCGAGGTCCTCAATCTTGTTTCCACAGGCACTGCAGCTGTAGGTGCAGTTGTTGCAGATGAGGGACCCGTCACCGAGGAGGAGGAGGTTGGCATCGGAGTCGAGGAGGGTGCCGCAGGTGTTGCAGCGAAAGCAGTCGAGGTGCCATCGGTTACCGGCTACAGGCGACAGATTGTTAGCTCTTGCTCAGAAGGAAGTAGTCTGAGCAGTGCATTTAACAGTGTCGCTGCTAGGGAGGGTTCGGGACACTGGTCTTTCTTCAGGGCTCACCGGCGGCCAAGCAGGACCAGCTACCGCGCCTATGGTGAGTGGGCCTTTGGCCGCTGCTCAGCCAGACGGGGAAATGAGTGGACAGGACGTACCAAGCTCGAATGCTTTGCCTTCCTCCAGGATCTGGTACTTGTCAGTATGGCGATGCGGAATCCGTCGCGCGGGAGAACGGCACCAAGAGCGTAGACGTACCTCTCCGCACCCCTTGCAAGGGAACACATCATCATTGTCGACGGACTGGTTGTCGAGGTATTCGTCGACGATCATGGTCATGGCGGGCAGTTGGAGCGCCTTGGTCTGAGGTGCCGGCGGAAGAGTGTCTCGTGGGAAAGTCTGGCGACCGTTGCCGGGTCAAACGTCGCTCGCTGGACAGTGAGGCCAACTCGCGGTGGGACAGTGACGGGAGCTATGCGGGCGCCTAGCTTGTCATTCCTCAGGTAGCGTCCCTGGGGGATAATCAAGCCATAGGAGCGAACGACGAACGGCGACGGCGACGGCGACGACGACTCGTCGTGGCGAGGATCGATGGTGTAGCCGCGGGGAGCAATGGCCTATGGCGAAAACAGGTGCACAGCACGGGCGGACGATGAGGAGGAGGAGGAGGAGGCAGGACAGGAGGGAGGTGGTGCTGCGAAAGGCGACGACGCGGGTTAGACTCGACGGTGCTTGGGCACTCTTGGGTGCTGGGCGGGCTACAGCGGCGCTGGGACCAGGGGTGGGTTGGCGCCAGCTTTTGGGGGGGGAGGCGGGGGCTACTAACGTTAGTACTAGTGCTATACGTGCATGTAGTACTGCACAGGCGTACGGATACCGCCAGGGGTGTTTCTCGTGCTGCTGCTCTAGCGGGGGAGGCGAATCAAAAGTAAGTGGAATGGTAAGGTACGACGGTGGTCCCTTACTTATTAGGTGTGTGTACTACCGTAAATAGGTACTCGTACCTACATACTACGGGATACAACAAGGGTCGGTCAGCTTATTAGTAGAAGTGGAAACAGCAACGACGTGGCACCAGGAAATCCATATTACTACTACCTCAAGTCAGGTACCTACAGTACTTATTACTCAATCTCACGCCGCTCAGGGACGGCTGGAGAATGGGAAGGGGGAATGACCATGACGGGCAGTTCTGCCAGAATCTGCACGAGAGACGGTGCCTGCTGGAGCCAGGTGAGAGAGAGGCTGCATCATTGGCCCACCATGGTGGTGTGCAGCGTGCATGCAGTGCAGACAGCAGGTACGACAGTACCTTAGTTGCTTACCTAGTTACTGGTGTGCTGTGGATGGGTGGCTCCTACCGTTGGCCCATGGCCACTCTCGGGCGTACAAGTACAGTCTGCAAACGATGGAGGGTTGTTGCAAGAGCCGCTGTAATGGCCAGGATGCTATTTAGCTAGTGTTAGTCTACCTAGGGGTTCAGGTGCCTGCCACCCCACCTGTACTCGTGCCAGGTGCATTCGTGCCACATTGCTGCGCCCCAATCGGCCATCTAATATGGGTTGGAGTCTGCAACTTGTTAGCCTCCTGGGCAATGGCCCCTCCATTTTAAGGTACCATGCTAGTGGACGGCTAATAATATTAGTACTAGCAGATTAAGGCTTTTATGGGACGTGCTGCCTTAATACATTTCAAGGCACGATCTCTGCCCGGCGTAGTCCCTTCAAGTCCCACTGTCCGCACGTGCGGTGTAGGGTGCCAACAAGCGGCCCAAGAGTCCCCTCGTCTCTTCGACTACATACCCACAACGGGTTCATGCTAAGAGTGCTGAGTGCCACGAGCCCCAGTGGAGGCGTGGAGGCGTGGAGACGAGTGGGATGGGAAGCCCTTGTTGAAGGGGGTGCCCGGGTTGGGGTAGTATTTGTACCGGGAATCTGGGCACCAGCTTCACCCGATTCGAAGTACAGATTACATACTAAGTAGTAAATAGGTAGTCGTGCTGCTGCCCAGGTTGTTGGCAAGAGAGAAAGCAGCACCTCATCCGCAACTTCCTCGAAGGAGCTGCACTTCCAAACATCACTATTACCACTGCTCCTCGTCGAAACCCCCCCAAGCAATCTCCAACAAGACGACGGTTCCGATGGAGCCAAGACATTCAATGTTGAATTTCCGTCAGTTAGATAATGGATTTTGCCGACAACAAGACCCCCAATTTGCGGCAGGGTCATGCACGGATACCCCGAAATGGCCCATCCCTGTCCCGAAACACACGCGAACGGGGATAAAGACGATGAGACAGCCGCAATGCCAAGGACAGTCATCCCCTTGCGGCCTTGCTCAAGTTGCTCTTCGACAGGCGTTGTCAAAACAAACACCCCCGACACCGTTTCTGCGCAAAGATGTCCGACGAGGCTAGGCCAGGCCACTGTTTCATGCGCCATGCCAGGGGCTCCGACAAGTTTCACACGGGCATCTGAACATTCAGATCATCTCACCTTCCTGCTCGCCAGACCTTTGCACCGAGTCCACCGATCGGTACGTGAATCCCCGCCCCCTTTCCTCTTTGTTGCAGAATCTCCAGCTGCCTTTTGTGTGCGCCGTGACACTCCTACTACTACCTACTGCCTACTGCCTACTGGTAGCTCTGTAGCACACAGGTACATACGTGGCTCTGCCACCTATGATGTCAAGCTGGCTCGCGGCTATCGGTGCCACCTCGGACCCGAAGCAGGGGACTCACCCGCAAGGTGACATGCATTACAGTATCGCGCCAGGGAAGAAGCATCGCCGGCCCGTGAAACAGACAGGCGACGTACGTACGAGCACAGCAGCAGTGGCTTCACGATCGCGCTGACCGTTTCTGAAATACCTTTACGCGTTGTTGGTACCAGCTCTACGGTTATAGCGGCGGCCAGGACGAGAAGTGTGAATGAGCTCCAGCGGGAAAGGCTCACGCTCCCTATACGAGTAGAGCCATCCATCTCATCAACCACTTTGGCTAGGTTGGGTGGCACATCTTGGGTTCCTCCCGACTTACAATTGACGTACTCGTACAACCTTGGTCGTACATTCACGTCCCTTGCGGCGAGGGGAAACAGAGACTGGCGAGTATTTTCTCCTGGCGATACATCCCTCCGAGTCCCGATCGTCACCCCGAAGATCTGTGGTTTAAGGCGCATTCAGGAATATATCTCGGCCGCGAAGGAGCTCAATGGCGAACTCCTCCACATCGAGCCGGAGGATTTGCCTTGTTTAGTTATTCCCTAATATTATTTCCATGGCTAAAAAGAGCCGACATTGTTTTAGAATACCCTTTCCGCGCATAAAATCACTGAGAATCGTGAGAACACCCCCGGGAATTCACTGCTCATACCTGCGTTTGATGGGCCGCTTGTGTGACTGGACTCGCTCTGACACTTACTCGTAGCATATTCAGGAACGCATTCCACCCATAGAAGCATCACTAAGTCCCCTTGAAATCCCAATGCCCAAAGCAGCATGAGTGAAGTGGATTCACTACCTACCTGCTTTCCCAGCGGACAGACGCGCTCGCAGTCAGATATGCGCGGGTTTCTCTCCCAAACTCTGCATGTCTCATCCCACCGGAGATTTGCGATGATATTGAAACACGGGGTCCATTACCCTTGATAATTGTCCGAATTGCCTGAAAGGATAAATATGCAAAAGACTGGCGGCGAAACATTGTAGTGGAATACCTCCAGATAATGGTCTCTTCGTGACTTTAGCCTTCTAGCCGTGGAGACAGCCAGCACATAGCTGCCATGCAGACTGCAATTCCAAAACGCCAGAACATCGCCCAACGGTACATCATGATTCCTGATTACATCCCCCGCCGTAAGAGTATTTCTGGTAGCACAGGTCCCCAAATCAGCTCTCGCCCACGAGTTTCTTCACCTTGTCCAGAAGTATGGTGCTCTCCCGCCCTAGCTTCTTCTTTCCATCACGTCCCACCGTCTTGGCCATGGCCCTCCGATGCCGCTCCCGCTCTGCCATCCGCCTCTCGCGCTCCTCCCGCCGGCGCTGGGCCTCCTGCGCGCGGGCCTCGGCCTCGGCGCGCCGTTCTTCGGCCTTCTTGAGCTGTTTGTCGTAGTATCCCGGGCGGCGTGTCCGGCGGCGCTGGCCGTCGCTGTGACGCTGGCTCCGCGCAGCGTCACCGCCACTCTCGTCCTCTGCTGCAGCTGCGCCGGCCTGGGCTGCGTCCTCGTCCTTGAGCATGAGTTGGCGCGAAGGGTGGAGGCCCGCTGCCTCGTCTTGGTCGGGGCTGTGTTTCTCCTGCTCCCGATGCTCTGTCGCTGACGGGTCCTCGGCTGCTGGGTTTCCTGGTTGACTGGGCTTCGTCTCCCTCTTGCTGGATTCCTCCTGAGCCTTGACCTTGGCGTACTGCTTCTTGACCTTGGCTTTCTGAATCAAGTCCTTCTTGATTTTTGTAACTGCGCGATGACATGTTAACAAAAGGTGGAAAAAGAAAAATTGAGCATGCGGACAGGCCCAGCTGAGTTGACTTGCCTTTGCGACGCCAGGGCCCGTCTGGTAAATTGTCTGGCCCGACTCTAAAGCCTTTACGAGGCTTCTTTGCCTCTGGGCCCGATGCGGAATCCTCTAGTGGTCGTTTGGGTGCCATTTTGGCGAGTTGTTGATGTGATGGATGGTTAATTGGTGGATGAAAGTCTCCATATCAATCGCCGTCTCGAAAATTTGACGAGTTGGCGGAGATCGGATTAGTATGCACCTTGTTGGTGTGGCCGTACCAGGTACGAGTACATGTATTTGTGCGACGAACGGGCCATGCATCAGTAAACGTAGAAGTCCCGGGCACCTTTACTTTCCGCCCGCCACCGCAAACCCCAAGTATAATTGCCGTGCCGACATTTGTTCTCTATAAAGGGTGAATGAGATAATAAATGAAATAGAGGTCCTTTTGGTCTTTTGTCGACCTGATTATTTAAAAACCATATCCCGCGCTGTGTTGAGGGCGCGCCGAATCAATGGTGCGATTCTACCAACATGCATTGCTAATACAAGCGAGCAAGCGGAGTAAGGCACCGCCGGAATCGAACATTGGGCTGCTAATTGCCTGGTATTAATCGAGTGCAGGGCTGGCATGAGCGCCTGATCATCGTACTCGTACATACTGCCAGTTGGTGGTTCCTGCCCAATGACGGCATGACGATGTCGTCCGCCACAGTTCCTACAGTATTACTCGTAATTAGTGCCTAAAAAGTACTTTGTTACCGGTACCTCACCTCACCGCTCTCAGCTGCTGCCGTCTCAGCTCCGTTCGCCCTCGGTGCCTTCTCTCTGTCTCTCTTCCCAAAACTCCCATTTTCTCTTGAGTCACAAACCACTCATGTTGCTACCAGTTGTAAATAACGTCGTGGATCACACACTTGCCTGTCTCGTTCAGTCTTAGCACTTGTTTATTGAATACAGGACCCTCTCCGACCGTCCCCAATCTAAACCCCTGTAACCGCCCCTGCAGGCCACCCGGATCAACCACAAGCGCCGACATCGCCCTCTCCGACTGGCCCAACCTTGGGTCTCATATGTCAAATGGCCGTCAGAGGCCTGCTCCCTACCCACAATCCTACTCCTACAAGTCACAACCAAGGGCGAGTTTTCATGATAGCCAACGGCCGCCCATCCCCTCAGGACCGCAGCTTCGCTGTGGTTCTGGCTCTTCACCATGCCCATCTTCCAGGGCGATCTCGACCTCGACCGCCGCCCCGATCTCTCCGACCCCGAGCCCGTTCTCCTCGACCCGCCACCTCCGAAACTCAGACGTCTCTCGGAGGAGAGCTTGCGTACCGAGCTATGTGAGGGACCCGTCCCCGACAGTCCCCGCTGCACCCCGGAGCAGAGGATCGATGGTGATGGCACTACGTCCAGCCGTGAGGAGTTGATAGAGAGGATCAAGAGGGGCCAGAGTCCGACTTGGGTCCCAGCTCGCCATGTAAGTCATCCTGACTCTATGGGCCATCCTCCCGACTAACCTCCTTTTCCCTCTGCAGCTCGAAACCCTATTCAGCAACGGAAACGCCCAAAGCCAGCTGCCGAAACCGTCCCGGACGCCCTCCGGTTCCTCCGACCTCTTGCCCGCCGCACAGATCACGCCAGAGAAGAACGGTTCTACCGAGTCACCCAACTCGAGACTGCAGATCGGCCTGAGCTTGGAGAGGCCAAGGTCTGCTCTCCACACCGGTGACTTCACCAACGACCATAGTGAACAACGGAAACGAGATGAACAAGGCAGCGGACAGCGAGTCGAGCACCCGCGTCACAGGGAGAACCACTGGATAGCTACTTCGCCGCCGAGGGACTCGACGCCTTTCCATTTTGACCATCGGAGAACTTTTCTTGGGCAATCGCAGTCCTCGCGGTCCTTCGGAACGTCACCGCTCTCCCTGTCTCCGTCTCTTTCCTCCAGTTTCGCCTATCAGCCACCAACGAGTCCCTTGGTCCAGTCCGAAAGCAATGATGAGCTAGAGATATCTGGGGCCTTCGATGGCATGGGATTCCCGTCGTCCCAGCCGGCGTCAAGGCGACATACCCTCCACTTCTCTCACTCATCACCCAATATATCCCCGTCGCATCGTGCATCCTCCCATCACCCGCGGTTTCCATTGCACCGACGCGAAGGGTCATTTCCTTCCCAGGCGCATCAGCCAAGGAGATCTCTGACTTCGACGCCCAGTTTCTCGCAGTCGGGAATCTCATCGCCGTCCGGGGACGTGCTGCGCTCCCGGCGACCATCCTTCGGTTCGGAGTCCTCCCCCATCCAGCAGCATGCGTCAATGGTGGGCTCTTACGAGGAAAGTATCCTCCGTGGACGCATGTCAACGACGCCCTCCAAACCTTTGGAATTTTTGGCTCAGATTGGCGTGCTGGGCATGGGTAAATGCAAGTCGAGCCTTCGGTGCCCGCCACACGTGACACTTCCATTTCCGGCTGTCTTCTACAGCTACAGCAGCACTCCACATGGGAGGTCCCGCAGTGACGATGGTCCCAGCCCTTACGTCGGGCAAATTGACCTTGAGAATGGACTTTCAAGCCAAGCGGATGATTCCCGGTCTAGGCGGAAGGCTCACAGCAGATACGCCGAGCACAAGACTGCTGATGTCTATGTCGACACCATGGTGGCGAATCCGTCCTCAGAGCGAGAGACAGGAAGAGGGTCGAGGACGAAGCGTCAGTCCACGTCTCCGCGAGCTCCTCCGGGAGGTAGCTACAGGATCCCTGAGAAGGGGCAGCTCCAGATCATCATCAAGAATCAAAACAAGACGGCTGTCAAGCTGTTCCTGGTGCCCTACGACTTGGCAGGCATGGAGCCTGGTACAAAGACCTTCATACGTCAGCGCTGCTACTCCGCAGGCCCGATCATCGACAGCGTGCCCTCGGCCACCGATCTGGGTGCAACTGACAGGCCGACGCTCAGATACCTTGTTCATCTGCACATATGCTCGCCCAGCCGGGGCAGATACTTTCTGTACAAGAGCATCCGGGTGGTATTTGCTAATCGCGTCCCGGATGGCAAGGAGAAGCTGAGAAGCGAGACAACCTGGCCGGAGCCGCAGTTCACTCCCTATAAACCCATCAGGGTCATGCATCCACCGGTGTCATTTTCCAGCGGCGCAGGCGCGACTCTGGTCGCCGACAAGGCTTTTAGGAGACGCAGTTCCGGCTTCTCCTTTGCTCCATCCGCTGCAGCCTTTGATGCCATGGATGGGCTGCAGTCCAACGGACCGTCCGCCGCTGTATCGTCCGGCTTTGGCAACGGAAATACTCAGCCCCAGGATCCGATCCCATTCCGTTTGCCGCCACGGAAGCGCGTGACCAGCGAGGTGAGCGACACCACAAACACCACGGCCCCCGGAGAGCTCCGGTCTCCGGAGTCGTCCCAGGCGAGCCGTCCGTCGACCAATGGTTCCTCCGGCCCCTTAGATGCCGGTCGATACGCCAAGCTTAACAAGGGCGACCTTGGATACGGGGGGTATGCGTTTAATCAAGCCATCCCAGGATCTCCTGGCGTGGAGGGACTCCTATCTCAGCGGCTGCGTTCCCTCGGCACCAAATCACCGCCCTACGCGGAGTCGCCATCCGGGAGTGAATAAGCCAGCAACATCGGAATATCCAAGGGACCAGTCATCATTACTACTCCTTTCTTTTGTATAATGCTACCCGGCGCGGAGCGAATACAACTCGGTGTTCCACATTGACGCAAGTAATACCTTGGAAATGGCGATATTGGATAATACCATTCATTTGGAATTCAGGAAAGGAGTCTACCATAGATTGGGCCATCGGAAGCTCTTGTTTTGTTTTTATTTTTACGTACATACACCACTTAATAGTTACTGGGTCGGGCTTAGGAAATCCCCTCATCGGCCCCCAATGCATTCTTTGCAAGGAGATATTGGGGCTCCGGGGTTTATGGATCAACATGGTTGCATACTAATAGTACCAGGCACCTGCGGGTAGCCGAAGTCGAATACTTGTTTATTTCCCCACCCCTACCATGGGATCTAAAGAATAGATCTTGCCCAAATCCCGGCAACAATATGACCCAGCCAGGAAGCAAACGCCCCGCGCTTGGTACTGGAAGGAACCTGCAATATGATAAATGGTATATCTGGCCCCGTCGATTCGCGATCTCTTGCAGGTACTATTCTACAGCATTACATATACAGTTATTACACGTATTGGTACAAAATGGTGAGTGTACAAGGCGAGGGGGACGTCAGATAGGTGTGGACGTTTTGTCGACCTCCTTGCCGTCCTCCTCCTTATCCCTTTGCCTTTCTTGCTCCTCTTCGTTTTCTTGCTCCTTCTCCTGTTCATTCGCCTGCTCCTTTTCCTTCTCTTGTCCATGTTCCTTTTCCTTCTCTTGCCGCCCCTCTACCATCTTCTTCTTGGACCCCTGCTTCACCCTCCCCTTATCATCCTGCCTCCTCCACCGTAGCCTGGCGTCCGAATCCGTCAACCTCCGCTGCAGCACCGACCTGAGGATCTGGAGCTCAATCTCCTGCAGGGCGCGGGTATCCGTGTCCATCGGATCAGCCCCCAGCCTGCGGAACGGGCTCATGTCGGCCCGGCGCGCGGCATCTTCGGTGTCCTCGGCATCCTTAAGCTGGCGGCGCAGCACCTTGGCCATGCGGCGCAGCTCATGGACGGGCAGCGGGGTGAGGAGCTCCGTCGTGGCCTTGACGAGGTCGACGTCGCCGCGGAAGATCCACGGCCCGGGCACGTCCCTCGTTTCGGAAGTCATGAAGGCGTGGTACAGCATCGGGTGCCGCTGCTCGATCAGGGACAGCCGGTGGGCCACGTCTGACGACCAGACGGCCAGGCGGCGCATGGCGAGCCACTCCTTCTGCAGAAGCAGGACGGCCGTGTGCGTGGGGCGGAGGGTGCGCGTGTTCATCGTCTCGCGGCGCTCGTCGAGGGGTGCCTTCCTAGCCCGCCAGCCTCGCCAGCCAGGCATGAGCATCGTCTCGCAGTAGTGCATGGCGCGCTCCCACTTGCCCATCTCGGCGAGGCCGCGGATGACGCGGTCCCAGGTGATGGATGTGAGCTTGAAGCCGGCGCCGACGACCTGCTCGACGCACTTGAGGAGCCCCTCGCCGTGGCCCATGGCTCTGTAGGTGGCCGCCATCCGGAAGACGAGGCGTGTCACGTCGTATTGGTGGGCTGCGTAGATCTGGACGACTTCCTTGGTCTTTTTCGTCTCCTTCGTTTCAAGTGCCTCGTCGCCATCTTCCTGCCGGGGGATGGCGCAGCGCTTGAGGATCTTGGGCCAGGCTTCGTGCCATAGCTCGACGACGCGCGTGTAGTTCTCATCGCGGTGGTAGGCCAGCATCACTGAGGCCAGGACATCCTGGGGGAGGGCCTCGCTCTCGCCATACTGCGGAAACAACTCGATGAAGAGATTCATGAGCTCTTCCGCGCTGGCAAAGTCGCGGAACTGGACGAGGACTTGCACGGCGCGGCCAATGTATGCGGTCCCCCGCCGGCGCTTCTGGATATCCCCGGATTGCTGTCCCACCAGGGCACGAAGGGTGGCGACGATCTCCTTGCCCAGCTGTGGCGTCCGTACGGTGTGGGGTGCTTCTTTCAGGGCCGCCAGCGTGTATGCCACCATGGCGTTGAAAGGGACGGGGATGGAGGCCTTCTCCATAAGCGACATGAGGGCTTCCGCCGTGCCGCGGTCGCCGGTGCGCACCGCTCCCATCATGACCGTGGCAAAGTGCTCCGGTTCCAGCACATGCATGTTATTCTTCAAGCCGTCGCGGATAATCTGGTAGGCCGGGGTGATCTGCTTGACCTGCACCAGGGCCGAGAGAAGATGGCCGATGGTCTCCCGGTCCCATTCCAGGTTGAACTTCTTCATGTCGTTGAGCAGCTCATAGCACTTGGTCAGACGCCCGTTCATACCGTTGTGGTGGATGAGATGATTCCACATGGCGGTGCTGGTGATTCTCCTCTCCGCCAGGTCCCTGCAGATCTTCTCTGCCTCCTCGAGCCAGTCGTTCCGGCAGAATACCACCACCAACGCAAGGCCCATCTCCTTGGTTACCAGGACGCCATTCTTTTGGGCCTCGTTGAAGAAGCCGATGGTCCGATCTAGGTCTCCTTTCTTGGATGACATGGCCATGACATGCGCATAAGTGTATGAGTTGGGCTGGTGTTTTTTGCAGATGTCTTCGAAGCACGTCATGACTTTGTTGTAATCGTCTGCCCGGACGTAGCATTTGAGCAGCGTATTCCAAATGTCCAGATCCGGCTCGACCTTGTACTGCTCGGTCATCCTCTTCATCTCGTTCTCGGCGCCGTGAACGTCTCCGTTCTGCGCGTACACGTTCATGGTGCTCCGAAAGCCCTTTGGCGTCTCGAGCTTCCAGGGAAAGCGCTCGACGAAGCGACTCCACAGCTCCTGGACCCGTTCCACATCCCCCCGATGGGCGAAGAACTTGAGGAACTTCTCGAAGCCCCACTGGTTCAGGTCGCCCCAGAAGCGGATCCAGTCCCGGTAGAGTTCCTCCAGGGCGGCGACGTTGTTGGGATAGTTGACCTTGAAGATGCCGCGCAGGATATCCACGGACGGCTTGGCGCCGGGGAGCGACTTGAAATCCCGGTATATGGCGGGGAGCATGCGGGCGGTGGCCGGGGATATGCGCTTTGTGTACCACCTGTCGAACATACGCCAGAGATAACGCTCGTACATCCCGTGGTCGTTCCAGAAGGACAAGATGATGGAGGCCTGGTTGGGAGGGCAGGGCTGCCTTAGCGCCTCGATGGCAAACCTTCGCCGGAGGACACGGAGGCCGGCCTTGGTGACCTTGTCTAAATCCAGCCAACGCTCGACGCGCATCTCGTCTGCAGCCAAGTACCGCTCAAAAGAGAAGTATAGCGCTCCGAGGCTGTCGAGCGAAGACAATGGCGCCAGCAATGTGTCGTCAAGAGGTACATCCGGATCCTTCTGCAGGGTGTACTCGTAGTAGGCCAGCCACGCATCCAGCATCGTGGCCCATTGTTGTCTGTTGGCCGAGTCTATGAGGAGGTAATCGAGCCCCCCGATGAGACCCTTCGTCTGCAGCCCCTTCTTGAACGTGTCGAGGGCCAGCGCGTGGTCCCCCGAGCGCAGCATAACGAGCACCGAGGCGGATAGAAAGTCGTTGTCCCACATCTCGGTCGCGGTCTGAGGGAAGATCGACAAGGCTCGGCTTGCTTCAACCATGCTCTGGGACCTGGAGAGGTATTGCATCACGCGAGTTTGCAGGGCAGGTCTGTCGTTCGGTTCCAGGCGGCAGTATAGGTCCCAAACATCGTGGAAGTACTGACCCTCGCTGTCGGCTAGGAGTTCAGGGAGGTTGGTTTCTACACTGCTGCGATTTTGGGAAGCACCATGGGCTGTCCCCGAGTCGGCCGCTGCTGCACCGTTGTCAGAAGTCGCAGCATATACGTCTCTGGGGGCCACGGGCTTTGAGTCCCATCGTGTTCGCCTTTTTGAAGCAGACGTGCGTGGTTGCTGCCCCGTCTCGGCGTGGCTCGCACCGCCCGTCGTTTCGGCAGTATGGTGTTTGGGGCTCGCATTGTCGAGCAGTTCGGCGGCACTAGAGGACGAGTATCGACATGCCCGATGCATGGGGAGAGGTCTAGGACCGGTGCCATCTGGACGTCGTAGGAGAGGGCGCAACTGCTGGCGTAGGAGCGCGTGGGTCTGCCTCGGGTAGAGAAAGTCTAGCAGGAGAGAGGACTCGCTCCCACGGACGGGCAGCAGCGGGCCACGCAGCGCATCTTGAGCATGGGAAGGCTGTGCGACAGCTGAAGACGTCCGCTGGGATACATTGCGCTGAGAAAAGGCGGCGTGTGGTCTTTTCGGACGTCCTCGTGGATGGCGTGTCGGGCTCGGGATGACTCGGTGCAAGGTAAAAGTTCCCGACTCCAAGCCAGCAGCGGTTCTTTCCAGCATACTGGCCCCAAGGGCGCGCGCAATTCCTGGCCGCCAAATCAGGGGCAGTCGGTTTGAGGGGGGGGAAGAAAGAGCCAGGCCCGTGGTTCGGGTGTGGCGGGTGTCAGGGAGCCTGTGACATTGGGGACAAGAAGAAATTTGGAGGACGGGGATGGGGGACCAGCAAAAACGTAAAGATCGAAGCTCCAGATGTTGAAAGTTGATGATGGAGCTGCGCCGATCCAATCAGCGGTGCCGGTGTCGGGCGACTTACAGGGTCTGGTGGTAGGGGCGCATGTGCTGTAGGCGATAAGATAAGATACCTTATCTTGGTCTATCAGTAGGTACTAGTACGAGCAGGTACGCACTTGCACTTATCGATTGAGCCTGAGATTGAAGTCAGAGACATCATCAAGAAGCACACAACTCGAAGCAAGGTGCATACTTATACAATTGGCAATACACTACACGCGGTAAAAGATAGACGCTTGGGAGATGGTTCATCAGTTTGTAATATTCGCCATGTCATGTAATATGGAGTACAGGTACAGAAGTAGGTAGGTACATAAGGTACAGTTGCCCATTTCCAACATCGCGCAAAAAAAAAAAAAAATGAAACGCCGACCCAGCCCAACAGTAGTAGCAACCATGCACGGATTCAGTGCATTAAATAGCAGGAAGATAAATCAAGAAACCTCTGGTATCAATCGCCCGCTCGTTCCATCCATAGCCAGTCTTGAGAACCCACCGTCAGTGGCTTGCACACCCCGACATTCTTTGGGCAGTGGGGGGCCGTCAATTTGTAATGATACACGAATACTAACGCCGTCTCGGAAGTTGTCAACACCGGACCACCCGGCCCCAGCATCGAACACCCGGGTTGTCCGGCTGCATACGCGTAGAATTCACCACCTCCATTCGTATTTTTTTATTTTTTTTTGGTTGGATGTCAGTCGCAGGCGCTACGACTCAGTCCCACGGCTGGGCTCCTCCTCGTCCATGTGGACCTCATTTCGCAGCCCAGAGCGGGCCTCGGTCGTCTCGCGCGCTTCCGGCTCCAGCCGCGGGCCCCGGCCGCGACTCCTCGTCCTCCGTCGACGCCGCAGGGCGCCAGGTGGTGAGGGAGCCCGGGACGGGCAGTGCTCGCGCCGCGACTCGCGCAGTCGCTTGTATATGAGGAGGTGCCGCGTAGGGGAGAGGACAGAGGATGACGGGTTGCGGGGGGAGGAGTTGGGGGGTGACGATGCTCGCTGGCGGGAGCGGCCGCGGAGGGTGCTGGACTCGTGCTCGTCGTCGTTGCGGGCTGATTTGGCGGCAGTTGATCGTCTCTGGCTGCGGTCCCGGGTTCGGCCTCTCCTCATGTCGGGGCCGGGAGAAGGGGAAGCAGTGGTGTCATTGTCAACGCTCGATTTCATTCTCGAGGAGAGCCCAAGTCTGAACAATCGACCTTGGAAGGGTAAGGCAATTGATGCCTAGTACCGCCTCTCGGCGGGCCTCAATTGACAGAGCTGAGCAGCAGTAGGTAGGAGAAGGTTGGGCGAGGCAGGTAGGTACCCTACTTAGGTATGGGGTTGTATTGGTAGTACTCGTATGTAAGGTAAGTAGTAGCTACCTTAGTACCTGAGTGCTAGATGTAGGTATCTGGGTAGGAAGTGAGCGTAGGAAGGACCTGGGGAGGCGGCTTAAAATAGGCAAGAAGGAGGTCGTCCGGCAGTTTATCAAGGTGGAACGCCGGGGAGTTGGAAAGAACAGGCACGCGGCAATCGCTCAAATGGCAGAATACCTATTACCTACTCCTACCGACGTAAGCAGAAGGATGTCGGCCAATGTACTAATAAGTATGTACGTGGTAAGGCGTAAGCCAAGCCCCTGCAGCCACGGGAGGATGGATTCCATGGGCCATGGCGAGGTGCAGCTCGTATGGTTGTCATTGGTAACTGTATCTACCAGCTACGTACGAGTGCAGAGTTGGCGGGAGAGAGGAGTCACCTGATGCCTAACGGACGAAGTCTAATCTCGACACACTATCCGTACTAACGGGTGTGTTGCCCAAGCAAGTGGAGCCCAGCAATCTGAATGATGATGATGATGATGATGATGATCTGAGGTGGGAGTCGTCCTCCGGTCCCCTCTCCTCGACGCCCAACGCGCCGTCGTTTGGCCCCTCCGCCACCCAAACCTTGCATGTTGCCAACAGAGCGGGGGGAGCCAAGTATGAATATTAGCAGGTACTTTGTGCCACATCATCGAGAGGCATCCAGCAAGCGTTGCCGTCTCTCATGCACCACCGCCCACCACATCCACATCCACATCCACCTGCAGTCCGTTATCACCAATGGAATGAAACGAGGCCAACTGCCAAAGACCGATCCTCCCAGATGACCAGATCCAAACCTCTAATCCGCCGCCATCCAGGCACTCTCCTAGGGCCAGGTATGTGATGACACACGAGGCACCGACATTCCTGAGAACATCCCCATCCGTTATGTATCAAGCTTCGGGGGACTCTCTTCCTAACACCCTTGTGGTCCGCTCGGCTTGCCTCCATCCTGGCACCAAAGCTGGTCACTCTGACACACATAACGTACACCCCCCGAGTTTCGAAGTAGATGTGTTGCTGACGACTTGCATCGCCTCCTGTCATCCAGCCCGGGGGAAGGGGGGGGAGAGGAGGGGTAAAGGGGCTGCTCCTCTCGGTCTCTGGGAGTTTTAGAGTTTGCGGCCATCCTAGGGATTGCACCTCATGCGTCGGTTCGCCATGATGATGTCTCGACGGGGTTCACTACTAGTAGGTATCCCAAAATCATCTATTCCTGGCGAGACGGCATGGTCAACCAAGCATGACTCGCGACTCTCAACGAGCATGGGACCCGTCAGCGGAGCATTGGGCCCGTCTCTCTCCCCCCCTCGTCCCTAGGTAATCGTGACGCCTTCCTGTTGTTCCCACCAAAGTGCTGGTGAACTACTACTCGTATGAAGAGAGCTTCGAGTAATGGAGTACTGGACGATAGTAATGCCAGACCCTACCAGTAGTAAGTACTTTGAATCCGTGTTGACCTCCGCTTGGCACACAGTAGCAGTGTCGGGGAAATGTTGCTCATCATCCCAGGCAGCTTCACCCACCGAAGGCAGTCCCTATCTTGACCCCATGTGCTCCGGTATTGCCCTGTATCTTTTAGTGATTGCAGCAGGTACTTGCTCTATCGATGTCCGTGTCCGGCATCCCTCAATTCCTCGTCGCCTGAGCGCTGAGGAGGATGAGTGCGATTTTTAGTCGCACCTTCCAGGTTCTCTGCGTGGGTAATTACAGGTCCGGCCCAACTAAGCCCCGGTTCCGTATCAGATGTGTGGTGTGGCGCTGCCTGTGGCGCTCGGTCCCCGGAGCTTTCGTGACGGAAGCTCCCCTGAACTTCCAGTTGGTCCATGGAAACCTGGATCTCGCCAGATGTCGTATCAACCGCGTCACTTCATTTGTACAGTACACGTACTAACGTAATTAGTACCTTCCCTTAGGGAGTCCTCTGCCAGAACCACGGGCCCCGTCAAGATGGCTTCGTGAACCTAGCTTTCAACTTCTTATTCTTCACTTCATGTCATCTTAGACATGATTGTTTTATTTTTTATTTTTTTCCCCTTGTACACACCCACCTTCAAACCTTCCGCGGCGCAGGCATCGCCCAGGGGTGGGTGCCTCACCTCCTTAATTCAACTTTTAAACTTCTCGCCACCAGCTCCCTGCACATCTCCTGAAGTAGACAGACGACGACGACGAAGGCGACGATCGACTCCTCCGGCCCTCTAACCACAAACTAGCCTCCAAGTCCCTCCCGTCTTCTCCCGTCATGAGTCGCAACCGCCCCGCGACGACGGGCTACGAACGCCTCGCCCAGGCGGACCAGTTCAGCGACGAGTCCGACGATGGCCTCCTCGGCCAGTCCTCCGCATCCCTCCAGCCAGCCTCGGCGCCCCGATTCGAGTCCATCACACAGCCGCGACACCAATCTGGCATGCACAGCCCCAGGGGCTCCGTCTCGAGGCCCAAGTTCCGCCAGCGCGTCGGCAGCAACGCCGGCGTCGACATCAAGGCCATCAACGCCCGCCTCGAGCGGTGGGCCGACGAGATCGCCTCACGCTTCAAGCGCGGCAGGGGGAAGCAGACACTCCCCGGCGACGAGCAGCTCGAGATTCACCACTCCGTCTTCCAGCCGCCCGACGGTGTCCGGCCTATAACCGCGGACGAGCTCGGCGGGCCGCAGTCGGGGGTCATGACCAGGGCCGAGTTCGATGCCATCGTGGAGAGCGTGCGGGCGGCCATTCGCCAGGAGGTGCACCCCAGCATGATCTCTCAGGGCAGTTCCGGCAGCTACTTCGCGCGAGATCCGGACGGCAAGATTGTGGGCGTCTTCAAGCCCAAGGACGAGGAGCCCTATGCGGCCGGGAATCCCAAGTGGAACAAGTGGATACACCGAAACCTGTTCCCTTGTTTCTTCGGACGAGCTTGGTACGTTCAGCTTTTACATGCAGACTCTCCATATACGTCTTCTGACTTTCTTCTCCCGCAGCCTCATCCCCAACCTCTCGTACGTCAGCGAAGCCGCGGCCTACGTTCTCGACTGCCAGCTTAGGACGCACCTCGTGCCTTACACCGACGTCGTATGGCTGTCCTCAAAATCATTCCACTACCCATTCTGGGATCGCCGCAAATTCAATAGGAAGAAGAGGCCGCTGCCGGCCAAGCCAGGTAGCTTCCAAGTATTCCTCAAGGGCTTCAAGGATGCGAATGTCTTCCTCCGAGAGCACCCCTGGCCGGACCAGTATTGGTCGGGCTTCCGGGCAAAAGACTCGCACCGGACGAGGAAGAAGCGGTGGACGGAGAATTGCCGGCCGTCGAGCGCGCCGGGCTTGGACGAGGTCGACTACAGCGAGGGTGAAGATCAGGAGGACGAGAGTGTGTCTCCGTCGCCGAATCGTTTCGTGTGGACAGAACCACTGAAGCAGTCGTTCCGAGAGGAGCTCGAGAAGCTGGTCATCCTGGATTACATCATGAGAAATACGGACCGCGGTTTGGACAACTGGATGATCAAGCTGGACTATGAAACCGGCAAGGCTTCCATTGTGTCTGACCCGATCCGTATGAATATGGAAACGGTCGAGGAGGAGGAGGCTGGTCCACGTCCAGCGGAATCCAGCCGGGCAGTGAGCCCAAACCCGCGAGCCGCCAACCCCTACAAGACCCAGAAGCCCATGGACGCGACTAGCCGGCATCCTACCGGTAACGAGCCGACAGTGGCCATCGGCGCCATCGACAACTCCCTATCTTGGCCTTGGAAGCATCCGGATGCCTGGAGGAGGTGAGTTTCCTGCAAGTCTCCCAATGTTGTATTCTTGGCTAACCACCTTCCAGCTTCCCATTCGGTTGGCTATTCCTCCCCGTTGACCTAATTGGAAGACCATTCTCGCAGAAGACACGAGATCACTTCCTACCCCTCCTCACATCCACCGCGTGGTGGAATCAGACCGTCTTGTCGCTGAAAAGGGTCTTCCAGAACGACATCGACTTCAAGGAGAGGATGTTCGCAAAGCAACTAGCCGTCATGAAGGGCCAAGCATGGAATGTCGTCGAGACCCTCAAGTGTGCCGACCACGGACCACTCGAGCTTACCCGCCGAACCAAGGTCTGCGTATGGGATGACCTCGTCGACATCCCCGTCGCCGTGCCGATGCAGGCGACCGCGGCCGAGGTGGCCAGGAATATATCACCCCGGGAGTCGATGGACGAGGCTGACATCGCGGCGTCCGTGCCCACGACCAAAACCAAGGTTGACGATCTCCTTGGTCTCTCAAATGTCCCCGCCAGCACCCCCGCCGACATGCCACACCCGGGGCGCTTTGAGCTCTCCTCCCCCAGCGGCGATGATGCAACGTCCCCAATGAGCGAACACAACAACGGCCTGCCCATACTCGGGTCCAGCCCCAACTCCCTGGAACGCCCCGTGATCTATCCGAAGGGCGTCTCGGCCAGCTACCACGGCCGCGGCGCGAGCCTGTACGACTCGGCCCAGCGCACTCAGCAGCAGAAGCAGCGCCAGCGGCGCTACTCCTTCACCCCAGCCATGCGCCGGAGCAGCAGCAGCATGGCCCAGCGTCTCTACGACGGCGACGATCTCGAGGGCGATCTCGGCTATGCCGCCGCCGAGGGCCACCTGGGGAACCAGCGAAAGGTAATTGTGGAGCGCCTCGAGGCGGTCAAGACCAGCCCGTTCTTCACGTGGTGTTGAGGAAGACCAAAAAAAAAAAAAAGTCATATCTCAACCAAGGGTGACAACCCCCGCTCTTTGGATAAAGCAATAGACTACAATATCATGTAAGATTACCGAGCCCAGGCAGCCAGACAGACAGACAGCCAGTGGTGCCGTGATCACCAGCGCACTCTCGGACCGGTATCCCAGATTCGGAACAGACTGGGATCTGCTAGGCCGCCGGGGGAGTTTTATATCCCACTTCCGTCCAGAGCAGTATGATGCCCGAGCCCAACAAGAGCTCGCTGTCGCTGCTCTTTCCATCCATGTTTTTAGGCATTATAGAGGGGATATGGCGTTGGGGATTAAGGACCGGAAGGCGGAAAAAAGGGTGCTCGCTCGGGAACACTAGCGGGAGGGGGCAGAGCAGGCAATAAACGATCAACGTCATGGGGCCGTATTACCATTGCGGAAGCCTTCTCTTGGGATGAGGTGGCGGGCCAGTGGAGGAACTGGACTAATAATCCCGCTGTGGCGTGGCGGCAGGATGACTCTCATAACAGTACTAATGTTAGCATCGTACTAGCCAGAATGGAACAGCACTTTGCCGCCTGTCTGCATGGCGTTTACCCAACCATAAAGAGTGTCTCCCCACTCCTATGAATGCATGGGACGTCAATCGTAGCAAGCTTTGCGGTGCAATACAACAACTCCCTTTACCCGTATTCCGTTAATCTCTGTGCGTCGCGTGGCGGGCGGGAGCCAAATCTCGCGCCGACCCGGGTGCCCGGTGCCAGACCCGACCGTCTGGGTCGGACGGGACGGGAGGGCGTCCAGGGGTGCCCTGAACCCGTCTGCCCGTCATCGGCGCGCGGCGGCGCGCGGCGGCGCGCGAGTCGAGACAGGCAAGCGGATCGTCCCTTCCATCCATGCCACCTTGGGGG
>JPKY01000168.1:0-43585 GCA_000769265.1 Hapsidospora chrysogenum ATCC 11550
GCAAGACGCTAATAGATTTATACGTATCTATCCTATCCTTCTTTTCCTTTTATTCTAACGTGGAGTCTCTATCTAGCCTCGTCTCGTACGACTGGTGCCTAATAATAACCGGCTCCTCCTAGCCCATACCGGTAGGTAGGGCTTACGGCCCTTCGTACATAATTAACTATAGCGCGCTATTCTAGAGATACCTAGTCGGGACGTACGTTTCCTTTAGGATCGGGTCTCACTTAGGTAGATCTAAAGTATAAGGCAGTTATACGTAAATACCTTCCTCATCTAGAGTTAAGGTAAGATCGTATAACCACTATATAGCCACTATAGCTAGTAGATAATTAGGGATCGTGATAGCTTCGCCTTACCTTTCCCTATATACGTATGCCTACCCGGTTATTTCGGTGGTGCTTACATTAACTATAAGTGGCCGGACCGCGCTTTAAGTTATACACATGGAGATGAGGTATTCCGGCGGATACTAACTATAACGCCGCTTACGTATGAAGGCGCGGGCTCCTCCCTAGCCTAGCCGATCTTACTCATCGAGGGTGCTATCTAAGGTAACCCGATTACGCTAGACGAGGATAGGACGGATAAGGAGGATTAGATAGATCTAATCTAGATTAACTAAATCATACGTATACTATTTCCTTTATTATTATTTTCTACACACACTCTCCCTTCTTCAATACGCTACGCTTAGGGTTAAGGTAAGTATAACGGTAAGTCTTCCTTATTCCATTACTTTCTTTATTCGTACGAATCTTAATTACCTAGGAAGCGCTAAGCTAAGTGGTCTTACGTGGAGGCGTTGGGTTAGTAAGTGCTAGTCCGGCTTAGGACGAATGGCTAGCACCTTCTCGTGGTGTTCTAGGTTAGTAACTAAAAGCATCGTACGATGCTATAGTGAAGCGAAGACTAGCTAAGTGGAAATAGCTTCAATTAAATTAGATTACGTTAATTACGTATAGGTTATCCGTGGAATCAAGCAAATTAGCTATGTAGGGAAATCACGAGATTTGCGTTGTGGCCACATCTGCACACCCTCTCTAATGTGCCACCATAGCCGTCCGTGAAGGGCATGCTCCCAGACGGAATCATACCAGGGCCGGGCGCTTGCGGCAGAAGGACGGCAAACAGGACGCCGAAAGGGAGCGAAACGGAGGCGGCGCCAAAACGAGTGAGGGGCGAGCAAACGGTGGGGCAGGTGGCTACCAGACAGGCGCGTGGGAAACGGTGGACGGCGACGGAGGGATTACAGCACGTGATAGGGAGGACCCATAGCCAAGCCTCCCCTTAGCGGCTTGACTATGGGAGAGCGGACGGGATCCCGTATTTTCCACTAGGTATGGTCGTATGTGCTAGTATATAATGTACAACAACATTATATACTAGCACTGGTACTACGAGGAGGGCCTGTTCTAGGACAGGGACTATAGCCACGCTATTATTATCTAGTACCGACGAGTGTAAGCGGTAGGACGAGGAGAGAAAGATGATAAGACCTGAACTGAGATTTATTACCAGGACCGTTATCTATAGCGATTGTAGTAAGGCGATCGGACACTACATGTAGTTAAGATATCCCGTTTATCTCCGCTACTACAATACCAAGGTCGGCCTTTACTAACGGTATTTAACAAACGTGCCGAGGGGATCAGTGGGAGATTACGCGACGAGTAATGATTACTTTATCCTTAGGAGTATAGGCATATCCTGATGCTAGTTCGGGGTGGACAGGCTTCACGAAGAGCCCAATTCGTGTCTGACTTGCCGAGGATAAGGAGAAGAAGTGGCTAGATGCTTAGGAGAGGCCTTGGGTTACTATTTAATAGCGACGAACTAATGATTCGGGACGAATACTTGGTAGCACGAATTTTAACGCCATCGACGACCCGAAGAAGCCCGGGAGCAAGCGGTGCAGCTTCTGGCAGCTCTTAACCAACCTGGGCGAGACCAAGGGCGGCAACAACGCCAACCTCATCCTAAGGCACCGACGAACGCCAGACGCTACCCATTGCGCGAACAGCCGTTAGATACTACATGTGCACGCGTAAGTACATAACCTTTGTTAACCAGGACGGCGTGTAGGAGAAGGGGCCACGGTCGGCGACTATAACCCTTACAAGTTCCATAAGTACGGCGGCACCGACTACAACGAGTAGCTTGACCAGGGCGACATTGTCAGGACCACGGTCAATCCCAAGAAGAACGACTCCAGCAAACGGATATTTGAGTAAGTAGTTTAAGAGAACAGTCAAGCAGATCTGCGCCGCTCGCATCGGCAACAATGGCCTCTTCGTCTTCGACGCATGCAAGAAGAACAGCGGCGGCTCGGTTAGCAGGCGGCTAAACAGATGAAAGGGCCGTAACGCCTTGTCTTTACGTGCCACGGGCTTCTTTCCCCTGTCAAGCATAGCGGGCGAAGGATGGTTATGGACTCATTGTAGGTGGATGAACGGGATAGGGACAGGTGGGTCTCGGACGCTGGTCGGATCAGGTCCAAGTCGGACTCGGCAACGACGACGGGCCCGACTAGGGGTAGGAGGTAATAACTCACTTATAATTAGCGACATGCATGCGCTGTCGATAAGACTGTTTCGCGCGCGGTTGGCGCCAGACGAGGTGACCAACAGGTCCAACCCTTACCTGTACTTGAGCCCACGACGGGACTCGCCCTGCACAGTTGCAACCGTCATCCTCCCTCCTCCACGAAATTGCATCTTGCGCTCTGCCCCTTCCGACAGACACCATGGCCTCGCAGGCTGCTCTTAGTACCCTTCCGGACGAGCTGCTGGGTGCTATCGCTGCCGAATTGCGACAAATCGCGACATGAAGAATTTGCGGCCAATACTTAATGCAAGCGTCTGGGCGAAGCAGCACTCTCCAGTCTTTAGCTTAGCCGAGTCTTCCTTTCCGCCCACCCAGTTAATATCAAAGTCCTTAAGGCCATTGCGGACCACGATTATTTTCGTTACAAGGTGACCGATGTCATCTGGGGTGATGCGCGATTTGTTAACGGAGTAGACAACGTCGACTTAAAGGAATTAGACAAGACGAAAGGGTATTAGCAGAGCATTATACTAGCGATCCCGATAAGCGGCCTCAATAGTGCTAGAAGTACCTAAAATGGTTTACGGCCATTCTTAATACTATCCACTCTAAAGGTGCTAGCATAAAGGAACGCCTAATATAAGCTAAAGACCTTTCCTCTAATTAATACCTAAGAGCTTACAAAGTAGAGATACCTACCTCGTTAGTATAGGACTACTATCGCTAGCTACTTCAACAGCAAAACGAGGTACTCTAGTTAACACCTATGCTTAGCGAGGAAGCCTTAAGATACGCCGTCTTCCGCTCTCCTTATCTTAGAGGGATCACTCTCACGCTAGCCACCCACAGCTTTCTCTTCATGCCACTTTACCGCACCCCGTCTACCGTGGTTCCAGAGCCCGGGGGGTCCGTGGCGGTTCCGGGGCGGGGGCGTAGGCTGATCTACCCGGCTTCCAGCGCTCGTGCGAGGGAGTAAGGCTATTTTATGGTTGCGAGTTAATCCTTCGACATCTGTCTCTAACACAAAATCTACATCATGACTTACACGCTATCGAGGGATCCTGCATAGAGAGGGCATTATAATTATCCAGAATTTAATCTCATCCTTCTGATGACGGCTCTCTGGCTCAAAAACACACCTTCATATACCTGAGCCGTACGCGGCAAGCCTCCTCTCTGATCAATTATACCTGCACTCATCAGTACAGTGACCACCATGCTTGCAAAATAGGCACCATCCTTCTTCCGGCGTATGCGCAAATGCGCACTTTCTGCCACGGTTGCAAGAGACCTTGTTGCATCTCTTTGTCTTCCACAAGGAGAAGTCTTGGTTTGGATTGTCTTGGAACATATCCCGCTCCTCTTTGCTGTGCCGGTAAGCACACTCGCCTCGTTTCCTGCAGCGGACGCTGGAAGGACATTGCTGCCTCTGGCGCAGGGCGCGACGGTGGTCCTTGCCCGGATCGGATCGGGTCACTGTTTCCCAGCCTTGGTTGTCGTCGGGGTCATGGAGGCCTTGCTCCTCTTCCTTGGCCCCATGCCCATCCTTAAGGTCCGCGTTGCTGGAAGGCTCGGGTTTGCCCTTAGCAACCTCGCACGCTGCTTGGCCGGGGTCGTAGGTTGAGTGATGGCTGTGACTCTCCATCAGCGGCGCGTACATATTCTTCTTTTGAACCACGTCCGGAACTCTCTTGTTGAAGCGTTGAGAGTACTCGGGCCATGACACCACCGTCAGTATTCCCTTGAAAAGCTGTCGTGACTTGCTAATCATGGACTCTATGTTGGAGACGTTGGGAAACTCGACGAGTATCTCGGATTTTGATGTGGATGGGACAATGAAGAACAAGTGGCGCCACTGAATAAGTTCCTTGGCGATGGAGAATTCGTCAAGGCTCTCACCGTTCGGCTCGTCAAACCCGCAGAGCACTATAGCCCGCGCAGGGTCAACGGGCTGGGCCTTGTTAACTCGCCGGGTGGAGTGGAAATTGGTAAAGAAAATCTTGTGGAATTCCGAGTCGAGATGGTTGACCGACAGTAGACCGCTGCTCTCGGTGTAGTACTCCTTGGCGATGCCCTTCCTCCATCCCCAGAGCTCCACACGGATGTCCGACTCCAGCACCCTCCTGACGGGCGGGAGCATGTCACGGTCACCCGTAATGACGACAAATATCATCTTCTTCTTCTTCTGCTTGAACGTGGTGTTGTACTCGGCCCGTATGCGGAGCTCGGCAGCCTCAGTCACCAAATCCGTCGCCATGGAGTTATCCACCTCTTTTTCCTTGTTGTGGAGGTTGCGATTGTAGATCTTGGTCTTGAACCTGAATTTATTCTCGAACGCCTTCCACACTGAGTCGTTAGGCGGTGGACGTGAGCCGTAGAGAAACGAAGGACCTTGTTCACGTCCTTTGCAAAGCGTGGCGATCAGTTTGCCTATGTCAATCCTCAGGCGCGGATCGACATCGCTGTCCTTCAGCTTGGGCATGTGTCTGTTGCCCAAGGCGGCGAACTTTTGGGCCTCGATCCAAATGTTGGAGTCATCCACGAAGAACATGCATGTTTCGACCGGTTCGCTATCCATCGTGGCTGGTGATCTGGTGCTCTGGTGTACCTCTGGTATATTGGCCCGAGATTGTTGGTAGCGGGCAAGCGTACCTGTAGAGCTGAGGCATAGACAGAGCAGAAAGGTCTTTTCATTGAAGCAAAGGGAATGCCACATCCATGGAATGTTATATGTTGGTGGCCCAGGCTGCGTTCCACCGTTGCGCCTTCTCGTGGTAGGTTGTGCATCCAGGGCTGAATATGCACTACCACGTGTCACGGATGGATTGAACAAGGTGAGTTGGTGGTTGCCAACCTGCATAGATATATCAATCCAGGCCAACGGACGATATGGGCGCCCTACGTCGTTGCCAGCCTGGTCAATCAAAATCGATGATGATCATAATGGGCCCGTGAACCTAAGGTCATGGATTAAACCACTAAATCCATAGCTTTCTTGCTCAGAACAAATGGATTCCTATAGCCACGTTCAGACTTTCCGCTAACGTTAACTGTAGTATGGTGAGCCTTGAAGTAATTGGCGTCGAATGTTTGGGTTGGTAACGACAGCTGGGAACGAGACCGTGAGTGCCCAGGCGGGGTGGGCAACGCCCCTGAACTTTCTTTGTTGAAGGTATGAAAATCCTGAGCCTGCTTAGGTAGTGGCCATATCTATGAAGCACTTGGTCAAAGATACTGCTGAGAAGTTTCTCGAGGTGTATGCCTTATCGTAATCGAGATAGATAAATTGTCGCATACGCCGGCATCGCACAACGGCACCCACCCTCCTGTCACGGCTTCCCTGGGCTGACTGGGAGATTCGACCGACGTTGATCCTATAGACGCATCCGCCCACCCAGAGCCTAGGGAAGACCCCGTGATATGACAAGGAAGCGATTCGTTTCATATATAGTGAGCAGGAACATCTATTTGCACAGAGAGAAGACATGTGCTTCAACTCGGTGCTGCCTAGCAAAGGCCTTGGAGGAGCTTGGCGCGACGAATTTGACCCCCTGTGGGAAAAGCCATGTCACTAAAGGGAAAGACGTAACTACGTCAATAGACGCAGTAGACAGTAATACTGGGTTGTGGATTAGGGTAGAAAGGAGTATGATAAGATGGCGGCAAATTCCTTCCTTGCCCAAAAACGTCTAGGCCGGGATATTCTAAGTAGAGATACTACATAATTATAGGAGCCACACCACCCTCGACTGCGGAGAGACAGTAGTACGTCCCCAGCGCCGTCTTAAAGCAATCCTCGCCGACTGAAGGATTCATTTTATCTTAACTAACCACGTGTTCTTCCCAGCCGAGCATGTCTTCACGGGCCAGTTTATCGGCGACTATGCTCATTCCTCACTGGCTGGCTAAGAGTAAGGTGAAGAACCAGAGCCCGCTAGCCACGAACGCTAAACAAATACGTGACTGCACGTGGAAACAAATTTACATCCTGGATGACTATGTTTGAAAGGACAACTTCCCTGACGATGTTGAAAGTTTCACATGTCTCCTAGCAGAGCTTAGCAGCGAGACTAATCTCGTCCACTTAGCCCCGCCCCGGCCGCGGGGGGGAAAGGGGGCAGCACAGTAAAACCATCATAAAGAAACATTGTCTAACGGTACCATCAACGTGCAGTCAATACTTCGGCGACCGGCCCATTGGTATTATATTCTCAACCCTACAAGCCAACGTTCCCCAAACAAACCGAAGCGCCGGCAACCCCATCATCTACGAGGATGGCGCATCGTCTCTTGAGTTTATAGGCTCCGGCTCTGACTATCTTCCGTCCGAGAAATGTGCACACTCCACCCGACCAACACAAGCCTCCCACTATGGTCGCTCTCTTCCACTACTAGATGAACAAAAGTATTAAAAAAAGGAAAAAAAAAAACATACAACAGCCGGTATTCGCTGGTCGTCACCGACCCAACTACTAATCAGCCCCTTAGCGGCTTAACTATGGGAGAGCGGACGGGATCCCGTGTTTTCCACTAGGTATGGTCGTATGTATCAAGACGAGTGGTAAAGGCGGCTTATATATAAGCTACCAAGCTGTTTAAGAATCTAAAACAAAAATACAATAAGAAAAAGAATTTACAACAGCCGGTATTCGCTGGTTGTCACCGACCCAACTACTAATTCACGCCGCAGCGGCTGAACTATAGGAGAGCGGACGGGGATTCTTATTTACCTAGTGGCAGAGGGTATTGCATCCCCGGTTTCATAGCTCGGAATGACCAGCATCATTCGAGACCATATCATACTGCGACAGGCACCCCGGGTTCGCAGCGTACCACTCGTCACAGGACGACCTGTCAAGCCTCATCCACATCCAGTACGCAGCGCCCTGCGCGGCGGCAAAAGTAGGATCCTCCGCAACGACGAGCTCTACCTCGAGTTGTGATCGTTTTTCTTCTGCTGTAGCATCTCCGCTTCGGGCGTCGGGGATGCCCTGCACGACCTGTTTTAGAACATGCTTAAACTCTGGCGTATCGGCTGCCTCACCGGCAACGAGGACGGTAAAGTTGAGGTCGGAAAGTCCGGGATGGGTCTTTGCGTGCTCGGTGACGCGGTCTAGAAGACGTTTGCGGAGAGAGCCCTGGAAGTCTTTGGGTTGCTCCGACTCTTTCAGCTTGTCGAGGCCATATTCAGGGTCAATGGTGCTGAGATGGTTGTCCCACGAGTCGAAGTAGAAGCACCTTGCGATTTGGAACGAGGTGTGTAGAGATTGGTTTGTGTAGCTGTTATTTAAGGGATCATTAGCATTTGATACCTCTAGAATATAATCACTTTCTCCCTTTTGTGTTCGGTGGTCGGTACCTGATGAGAAAGGCAACAGACCCTAGATCGCTTGGTCCGTCATCAATACAACAGTATCTGTAGAGACATAGTCCTCGCTTGTTCGCGGCGAGAAGGGCATTGGTCTCGCCTAGATAGGGAGGATCGCTGGTTTCGTCGGTAACTGGTTCTATGCCCACCACCCTTAACACATGGTCGATGGTGCTGCGGCCTGCCAATTGGCCGCGCCAAGCTGCCATCCACGGGGCCGTGACGGCGGCGGAGTCAATTGCCTGGCCCAGGGCAGCCTCGGAGTCGGCCTTCAGGGTCCAAGCCATGTCGACCAAGGGGGAAGCATCCTTGCTCGGCGGCAGGCGGAGGATCTGCAGCAGCGAACCCCACAGGAACTGAAGAAGGCTAGGGGGCTGATCCGGGGCGGGCTCCCGAACCATTCGTCGCATAAGCGCCGTGTACTCGTGGCTGCCAGGGACTTTTGCAAGGTTGGTGACAGTCCCATTGTAGAAGCGACCGACGGATGTTCTGTAAAAAAAGGAGACCCTCGTGTCCCCCTCCTCCCTTGTTGGCAATCTTAAAAAACCCTTGGTATGTGCAGCGCAGTGCAGGAGCTCGATTGCTCGTGTGGATAAAGACGGACCGACTTACGCATATGACTGGCCAAAGTGGAATGCTACTGCAACGGGAACGACGCCCGGAGCCGCCGGTGGTTCTCGAGACGCATGGTGGTGGTTTGCGGCGTAGACGCGATATAGCAGGAGGGGCAGAGTGAGGCTGAGAAGACTAACGAGGAAGATACGGCTGGGGAGTCTCGAGAGGGGCGACATTTCGGATAGGTGGAGGGCGGTGCGCGGAGCGTTGTCGACCTGTAGGGTTATGTCTGTCTGATAGTCTCAAGTCTGTGGAAGTGATGGATAGATACGACAAGATCCGAGGGCGTGTGTGTCTTCTCCTTTGTGTTGGTGAAGCGAAGAAGCGAGAGGGGAGACGACACTATGGTAAAGGAGAGCTAAAGCTAACTGTGCCGTGCCTAAGAGACACTTAAAAGTAAATGTATCACGAGATCAGCGGTGATTTCGGATGTATATTGGTTGACGCCGAAACTTGTTGAAGCTACGGTGTTTTTTTCTTGCTCTTTAGGGTATTTGGGGGGGTGGGGTTGGGTTGGGTTGTATTCGACACGTTGCTGTGGAGTCACAGGCCGCAGCAGCAGCGCTATGTTGAAAGGTACCTTAAGATAGGCAGGCTTCAGTGCTCTTCACTTTGCTGGGCGGCACTAGACTACTAGAGAGACTCGCAGAGATTCGAGACCCTTTGTCCTCCGTGTTTCTCCGGTATCGCGACACATTTTCTTGATAACATTCTTGAGCTCCCATGCATGAAATGTACGTATAGTACTTGCTATGTATCCTCGGGTCGACGGCTGATAGATACAACCATACGGGCGCTCGCTGTCACATACCACTACCGTCGTCTATGGGATGACAAGAGTAACGAGGGATTTTTGGGGGCGAATTCAACAGACATCCGAAGGGGGCCCTTGGGACATGTAAACTCTAAGCGCCCAGGCTAAGGGGTCATGTCTGTTGGTTCTATACTTCAAGAGTACGGCCTCCACTTGCATACTTGCATGGGTCATTCGGGCTGAGGGGTCATGTATGTTGGTTCTGCACTTCAAGAGTACGACCTCCATTTGCATACTTGCATGGGTCATGGATACATCTGGGTAGATACCTCATGTAGCGCATATCCTTACTGTCCCATCTTACTGATGCATAGTGGGTTGATCAAGAAAAATGATCACCGGGGAATCTTGAGAAAAGAGCCGTCTTGGATAATATATCGCTGGGCTACTTCAAGCTAAAGGGCGCAGAGACTCAAAAGCTCAAAACCCCTAGCCACTCGGGTCAAACCAAGAGATGGTTAATGTGTTGGATCCGACGTGCATCGTTAATCCCTGTCATAACTTTACAAGACAGAATTCAGAAGCCGTAGGAGTAGGACTGATGTAACCCGAACAGATTTGGCAGGCAGGCCCCATGCAGCCTCCATGTGGTATTCTGTCGATGAATATCAAAAGTCAAGGCCGTTGTAGTACATGTAGTATTCTAGATGGAGTCCATGGACTGAGGAGGCACGGTATCCAACAGCGCAGCCAACAGATATCACGAAAATGAGGTACTTACACTTTGACACACTTTCATGCCGGCTCATCTACTATACTACGTAAAAACAGATAACGTACCAGTATATAAAGCCGCCCCTGGATGCTTAATCTGTCTGGTTTGCTGCCTCTTTTGAAACTCGTGCTGTCAACACCTAACCGACGACCTCGAGGCATCAACCCCCAAGATGCATCACTTGACTCGGCTCGCCTCTCTCGCCTGTGTTGCCGTCAACACGGCCTGGGCGGGCGGACGTGGAAATTCCATTTACTTTTCCGGTGAAGCCCCTTGCCCGGGCCTCTGCGACGACGTCGGCCCGGATCCCGCCAATTGGACCGTCTACCACTCCGTCGACCGTCTGGGCTACTGTGATATGCCGCTTGTGCTCTCCTTTGCCATCTACAACCGCCTAGACGACCCGGAGACCGGAAAGACAATCGGAGCATGCACTGTGACCACTTCTCTTGCCTATGACGAAAACAACAAGCGTAGCGCTCCGCCAAACTTTCGAGAGACCAGGTCCAAGCCGCAAAGTGTTCGCCGCAAGTCTGACAACAACAACAACAACAACAACAACGACAATGAAGACGCAGAGCCTCAATTGAAGCATACTCTTCAAGCTGCTTGGAAGAACTCCAGCATAGAATCCACCGGCGACATAGACCTTGTCTCTCAAGCTGGACAGCTCAAGTCGTTCCTCAACTCGCCCAACGTCCAATCTACTGACCAGGGGCCAACTCTGTACTTCCTCTACCGTCCCGATGTCTCTACCACACTTGGTATCTACGCCGGCTCTGGTGTCTCGGCATCTCCCCTGTTGGACACATTTAATGATGTCGTCGAGTCCAATGGGCATCCGGGCCACGTGCTGATTCAAGCCTGTCAATCACCATCCGACGACACTGCCGCTGCCGTCGGAGTGGTCGCCTCCTCCGGATCAGACAGTCTTGTCGCCGCCCAGCTCGCCGTCAGCCGGTGGGCAAACTCGACATGCGTCTCGACGGAAGGCTTCGAGTCCGAGACACTGTCCACCGGCGTGACAACCGCCAACATTGGCACCGTGGGCTCTGCCTCGGATCATGAATCCAGAGACGCCACTGTACAGCACCTTGACCCGCGCGCCAACTGCCGCACTGTCAAGGTTAAGCAGGGCGACCTCTGCGCCGACGTTGCCTCCCGCTGTGGCATAACCGTCGCCAAGCTCAAAGAGTTCAACCCAAAGAAGAACTTTTGCACCACCCTCAAGGTGCCCCAGCTCGTCTGCTGCTCTAAGGGTGACCTGCCACGGCCCAAGCCCGATTCCAAGGGCAACTGTGCGACTTACAAGGTCAAGAGCGGTTCCAGCTGCTGGGGCATCACCGAAAAATACTCGGGCCTCATCACGGAGAAAGACCTGGAGAGCTGGAACAAGAAGACCTGGGGCTGGGGCGGCTGCGGCAACCTGCAGCTTAATAATGTCATATGCATAAGTTCAGGAAAGCCTCCGCTGCCGGCCTCTGTGAAAGATACTGAATGCGGACCGATTAAGCCTGGAACGAAGGCTCCGCCGGACGGAACGGATCTCGCGAAGCTGAACCCTTGTCCATTGAACGCGTGCTGCTCCGTCCACGGTTACTGCGGCACCACCGCCGAGTTCTGTCGTCCTCTTCCCAAGGGGTCGGCCCCTGGAGCTCCGCAGAAGCCCGGCGGCCCGACTTGCATCTCGGGATGTGGCATGGACGTTGTCAACAATAAGAACCCCCCGAAAGAGTTTGTCAAGATTGGCTATTTCGAGGGCTACGGTATCTCGAGGCCCTGCGACAGGGTCAGCATTGGCACCATTGACACCTCCAAGTATACTCACATTCACTTTGCCTTTGCCACCGTCACCAGCGACGACTACGAGGTTGACATGGGCCCGACTATCAACCAATTCTCTCAGTTCAAGAAGATGAAAGGCGTCAAGAAGATCCTATCCTTTGGAGGTTGGGCTTTTTCTACCGAGTATGTCATCTCAGAGCTTGCACTGTCAGACTATAACCATGTTCTAACGAGAAACCCAGGCCAGAGACTTACCAGGTCTTCCGCAATGGAGTCCGAAGCGAGAATAGGGCCAAGATGGCACAGAACATTGCCAACTTCATCAAGGACAACGGTCTTGATGGTGTAGACATTGACTGGGAGTATCCGGCGGCCCCCGACCTGCCGGGTATCCCTATGGCCGACCCTGATGAGGGCGACGACTACCTCAAGTTCCTTACGAAACTGAGAAATATTTTGCCAAAGGATAAATACTCGGTCTCCTTCGCCGCTCCTGCTTCCTTCTGGTATCTGAAGGGGTTCCCCGTCAAAAAGATCATCGACGTTGTCGACTATGTCATCTATATGACCTATGACCTGCACGGCCAGGTAAGTACATCATGACCAATAGCCCCTGACCCCTAAGAGCTCGAATGCACTCTATACTAGTAGTCTCGTGTTCTAACATATCGTATCAGTGGGACTATGGGAACCAATGGGCAACGCCGGGCTGCCCAACTGGGAACTGTCTTCGGTCGCACGTCAATATGACAGAGACGCTGAATGCTCTTGCTATGATCACCAAAGCCGGAGCGCCATCGAATAAAGTCGTCGTTGGCGTCACCAGCTACGGCCGCTCCTTCAAAATGACCAAGGCCGGCTGCACTGGGCCGATGTGCAAGTTTGTTGGCCCCGACTCGGGCGCGAGAAAGGGACGGTGCACGGGTACTGCAGGCTACCTCGCCATGTCGGAGATCCGCGATATTATCGCCACAAACTCGAATATCAAAACCTTCACCGATAAGAGCGAGAGCACGATCCTGGTGTACAACAACACAGAGTGGGTGGCGTACATGAGCGACGATGAGAAGGCGAAGCGCACCAAGAAGTATAAGGACCTCAACTTCATGGGAACGACCGACTGGGCTGTTACGCTGGATATGAAGGGTCTTGTCGAGCAGGACCCCGTCGATATCGGTGATGATAATGACTTCCTCTGGCCACAAGACGCCGTGAATCCCCAGATTCATAAATCGTGTACCGCAGCCCATAAGAAGAAGATCTTGGAGGCTTGGAACGAAGCGGGCGAGGTTACCACGACTGCGTGGCAGTGGACGAGATGGAATAAGTATCAAAAGGCACTGGACACGTATATCGGCAAGAAGTCTGGGCAGGTTCCAATCATCGGTTCTGACCACATCTGGGGTAAGTGCACCTTTCTTTGAATCTCCCCCTTTTTCTTTTCTGGCCGATTTCACTCACATTGTTGGCAGCCAACCTGAAGAAGCATTATTATGCGCACAACGGTGGCTGGAGGGGTGGCCAACGAGGCATCTATTCATACTTCTACTGCGATGTGAATCAAATGCCGAAAAAGGTCCAGGACAAGATCCAGAGAAAAGCTTGCAGATACTTTCCGAAGAAGAGCTCGGGCACGGCAGCCAAGACCTGGCGCTTCCCTGGAAAGCTGTGGTCCGAGTACTATGTCCTGCTGTGTCCGTGGTGGCTCGGCGATGAACAGGGCGCGCCGGAGTTCCGTAGCCTCGCGTCGCTGGAGGACGAAGCGATCGGCTTCGAGACCCTGCAGAAGCAGATCGACCTCTGGGGCAAGACGGTGCGTGCCACGACAATTTACCACGAGACAGCGCACTGGCAGGACATTTCGTGGCCGCACTGCGACGGCAACGAGATGTACAAGCCGGAGGACATTGCCTCTCAGGCCAAGAACAGGGGGGACGAAGGCTATGAGTTCAACCTGCGAAATGCCCACTCGTGGTCCCTGACTGCCCTCGCCATGTGGATCATGGAGGCGTTCGAGCGGGACTCGCCCCCCATGCCATCCAAACCTATCCCTGAGATGCCATCCGACTGGCAGATCGATCCCGACGATCCCGATAGCCTGGACGAGGGCGCATGGATCACCATCCTGGATGAGAATTGTGAGTGCTTCCCCTCTCTTTGTCGTTTCTTTCGCTCGAGCATGATATTGGACCCGACATCTCTCCGGACGTTACGTATCCTTCAAACCATAGCAGTAAGTCCAGAAGATGGATAGATGCATGTATGCTAATCACTTCTGCCTAACAGGGTTTGACCCGGCCCGCGTTGACCCCGACGACTTCTCTCGCTTGAGCCAGGTAGGACCAGGCGGAGGCGGCGGGCTGGGCAAATGCGTCGAGGGCCGCGAGTACCAATACGAGGACCAGTGCAAGAAGTTATGCATACCCGGCGACGATACCAAGTGCACCAAGAAAGGCGACCGTTGGAAGTGCACGGGCTGTCACAAGGAGCCCACCGAGTGCAACGCTGGCCTTCACGATGACTGGGACGACTGCTATGAGAATTGCAAGGACGGCCTTTGCTCAGAGAATGCGGGTGAAAAGGGTATTCGCTGCGGCTTCTGTCCCGAGTAGGTAGACGCTGGATGTTGGTGTGAAAATTGGGTGGAGGACTTAGATAGCCACATGTGTTGTAGACTGTATTCCTTTTGATAATAGAAGGTTTTCAGCAACTCTAGTAGAAATATGACAAGTTTGCTCTCTTATCCGTATATGGACTCGACTTTATTGCTGTTGAAGTATCTAGGGTTGGGGTTAAGTGAAATTCAATGCCGGTTAGAAGTAGCATAGCCACTGCTTTTCGACCGCTGGCACTGTGGATGCGATATGACCATCGAAGACTGTTCAGCCATTCACTATGAGTATTGCTAATCGGACTGTAAGAAATCTCTAATCGGACTGTAGAACTGACTCACCACCGTTAAGAGCAGGAACACACCCAAATACATGTTCTAATAAACGCCCGGATAAATGCTCTACTAGAAATAAGCGTAGGTAAAAAGTAAATCTACAGTCCGATTAGAGATTCCTTATAGTCCGACTAGGTGATTCTCTTCACGATAGGTATCTGGCTGCCCACTCGACTCGGTGCCAGTGTGGTGTGAGGGTTGATAGGCGGGCGGATGTGGGATTCGTACTTTGTAGCAATCAAAAGGATGATATTGCTGGGAGCATTGGTAGGGCGGCTTTTATACTCCGTCTTCGTCGTACCTGTAGGCTCTACTTAAGGTCCCCGCTACCGGGATCCACGTGGCCATCGCCATAATATTCCATTTTGGGCGAGCGGGCCGGAAGTCATGACCATTGGTGCTAACTGTCGTCATAATTGGCGATCGGAGGGGGGGAGAGCATGGTGGCTAGTGGCTACCCCTTCACCGTTGATTACAGGCATGTAGTTGTTGATTGTTGGGCAAAGCTGCTTTACTGATGGTAACAGAAGCAACTTGAGGTAAAGCTTCCAGCTTTGCCATTAAATTAGAAGATGTGAGATCTAAGTAATCGGTAATCAGTTGACTTGGAGCGTTCTCGTCGGCTATTAGCTAGAACTAGTTTACATGGGAGTTCTCAAACCGGAAGTTCCATGCCTTAGCAATAGCCTTAAGTTAAATATCGTAACGTATTGTAACGTTTGTGTCAGAAGCTTACGAGCGAAGCGAGGTAGGCCCCCGGAGGGCTGCCAGAGGCAATTCCATATCGAAGCTATGATAACAAGAGTATAGTTATCCCTCCAACGAACCCTCCAACGAGCCCTCTTTAGAAGGCTATAAATCGCGCAGCTTTGCCCATCCGCTAGTATGATAACTTGATCGTTAGCGTCAAGGTCTAATCCTCTTTCAATCTAGAATAACGTCGTCCTATTCGCTTGTCCAAGACCAACAGGACGAATCATCTACTAGTAGTCATCGATCCGCCCTTTTCGTGTTTTGAGCGATCGCTGTCGGCTCGGCTTTTTGTTTCCTCTCCTCTCGTGTTTCACCTCAAACCGGTGGGCGCATCATGGGTGGTAGTTGGCTGTAGGTCTCGCGAGAGGTTCGACAACAGCCATTTTCGGATAGAACGACAGGCGAGAAAGGGCGGAAGAGGCCTTTAGGAATAGCATCAATAGAACTATATACAAGAACTTAACGGGATCCCTTTTTTCTACTAGGTATGGTCGTATGTGTTAGCTTTCGCAACAATGTGAGCTACAAGGTCGGAAGTGTTACACCATTAGAAGGGGGGCGTAACTAGGCGTATAACTAGTAATTAATTCGCCTTGATCTTCTATGAAGGAATCTATCCTTAGGCGAGGGTTTTACCGTAACGTTTTCTACCCTATATTGGACTAAGCCCTTAGCGTTTTTACGTCCTCTTCGAGCACTGAAACTGGAGTTTAGAAACTCTCAGACTGCGAAGCTCTTTATGCCGCTAATCCACTAAATATGAGAAGACGCAAGCAGTGACTTCGTTATGATCTGCTCGCCTTGTATTGGTAGGGGGCGTGGTGACCTCACACGTTGAACGCTTTACACCCTCAGCATGGTCGCGGTCAGCCGAGGAAACCCTTTGCACTGAAGGCCACATCTTTGTCAAAACAAACCGAGTCCGCCAACATTAACGACATGAAGTACTATGAGGACGATGGTCCCGCTGATGGAGAGGCGAAGAAGATCACGATAGTTGGGATCCATGACCGTTTTCTTCAAGCCTTAGGTACCGGAAGCGGTTGCAATGGAGATGTTTTCTTCGGACGGCGAGATGTTCGTGGACAGTTCTGTATTGTGTCGTGGACTCCCTGCGAGAACCAGGCACTCGGGGTCTAACTAGCAACGAAACGGGCCACTTCACGCATCCCATGAAATTGTTAGTGTATTTCAAACAGCCCTTACCTTAACCCCTACCGCATAACAGGGCACAATTCAACAGATTGTGTCAGTGCTTCCATTAAGCATTGCGTGTCTGACTGATATCTCCCTATTAGGGGGCGCCCACTCGATGGGCCCTCGGGGGCCTTTTCAAAATTTGCGTCCCGGGGGGGAGGGTCCCCTGTGACGAGTAGGGGCTCCGGGGAGTTCGTGAAGAAACTTTCATGAAGCGGTGCGAACCAACAACTCTTCTTTTTGTGAGAGTAGCATGTTCTGAGCGGCCCAGAATACAAAAGACGGTGAATAATCGGTTGAGACCGGCAAGTATCATGGATACTACCTGAAACAATGGGCTCGGCTTATCATTAATCACTGTAGCCCCACAGAGTGGACTAGACGCTGCGCAGACCCGTAAACACGAGGTACACGAGGTACACGAGATAAACACGAGATAAACGAGGCGTCGCGAGCCAGTGCATAGACGACACACAGCGCGGCTTCTGTATAAGCATATACGGGCGCGTCAGGCAAACGGAGGAAGACGAGTGTACGAAGTCGTTACGAACGAGGCGAAGAGTATTAAAGCATCAGCATGCTCTAGATTCCCTGATGCAATGGAAGTCGACCTTCTAAGCTACTATATCTTTTTTATTCCCAGTTCCCAGTCCCAGTCTCCCTCCGCACGAATCATCCTCGTACACGATCGTTGACTGGTTCCCATCCACACGAGAAGGAAGATATTGATCCTACCCCAATACACCACACGCCATGGGCAAATCAAGCATCTTCGATCCGAAATGGAAGCTGCGAGAGCACATCGCCGTGCTCCTCCTCGCTGTCTTGGTCATTGTTCTTACGGGTGTCTACATTGGCATGGTCCCCTTCATCACCCGGTCCGAGATCATGGCGATTCCTTTTGTGAGAAAACTTACCTCGCCCGTTCTTTTGGGCATACTAAGACGAGATGATGAGCTAACGCTCTTCCCCCCTTTTTTTTTCCGTTCCCGTACTTTAGGCTGTCAAATCGCTCATCGTCATCGCCTACCAGCTCCTCACCGAACACACCCGTCGATTCGCCAAATGGAAAAGCCTCAAGGCCAACCTCATCCTGAACTGCATCGAGCCCGTCTTCTGGCTTGCCCTTATCGTCCTCAAGTTTATGGGTATCTCGAGGTCTTGTAGCGGGGATAGCTGCGCGGTGACTTGGGTGATTACGTTGCTTGCATTTATTATTCTGTGAGTGCCGCCCGGGTGAGAAGGGGTTTTTCTCGTTCTTTTCCCTCGGTATCTACCCTGTCCGTAGGGGCACATGAGGGGCTAACATTTGATGCACAGTGTCTTGTCTATTCATGTTGCGATTATTTCTTTTGGGCAGCAACGCGAGTATGAGAAGTATGGGCATTCTGGGCATTCAACGTGGTAGCAAGTGTTAATCACTTACAGAAAATGATAAAAGAGTCAATGGGCAGTGGGGGGGCGTCTACGGAAAATGCCGACAACTGTGGAGTAGGGCGGGCGGGGGGACCTTGAATGAAAGGGGGAGGAGGGGCGGCTCCAAACCAAAACCAGCAGGCTCGATTTCGCTTTCGACCTGGATCATTCCCGTCAATTTCCATCTCGGTTTCGCCTCTTACTATTATATTTTCGTACCTTGGGCTTCGGCTTCTATTCTAATCGGGGAATTTCTAGGCGCTTCGCGTAAGCCCCACCCTTACCATTTTAGAACACTTCTATTGCTCTCAAGTTTGTTTCTCTGCTCTAGGGCAAATGCGAAGCATTGATGTACTTGCGATCAAACTACCATGACAACACCAGGCGACTCGCCAAACCCGCTGCACGCGGACAGCTCGGTCTCACCACTCACAAACGCTACTGAGGCCAATTCTATACAGGCCGCCCCCTCGCCGGCAGTTCCATCTCAGAACGCTAGGAGGAGGAGCACGCGAGTGCAGGCAGCCGTCGTCGTGAATCGGCGGTCTCACGTGAAATCGCGGACGGGTTGTAGGACGTGCAAGAGGCGCAGGATCAAGGTGAGGGCCGCCCCTTCCCTCCTTCCCTCACCCCCCCNCCCCCCCCCCCCCCCCCCCCCCCAAATACGCATCAGATGCCTCCCACGCCTGATCGAAGACGTGTAACCTGTTCGTTCGCCTGACACACAAGGTACCGCAGTGCGATGAAAACAGGCCATCGTGCCGCAATTGCGAAAAACACACCGTGACGTGCGATTTCGTCACGTCCACTCACGAGTCGTCCTCCGCGCCCTCCTCCGCGCCCGCGTCCTCGCACCGGGGGCGCGGACAAGGTCATGGTCGAGGACGAGGAGGGCCCGCCGGCTCTCCATCGCCGACGTCTCATCTCCAGGGGGTGGCGGAGGGCTCATCATGCGACATCAACATGATGGACCTCGAGCTAATGCACAACTTTGTGACCTTCACCTGCACGACCATGGCCAGCGACCCGGCGGTCCGGCAGCTGCTGCGGACGACGGCCGTCCACATGGCCGTTGATTGCGAATACATCATGCGGTCCATCCTGGCCGTGTCGGCCCTCCACCTCTCGCGGTACCGCCCGCGAAACAAGGATCTCTACATCCGACGTGCCTTGCAGCACCACCAGGCTGCGAGCTCTGTCGCCATCGACCTGATGACCGACTTGAGGGTCGAGGAGTGCGAGAGACTGCACATCTTTTCGATGCTGACCATCTATTACGGTACGCAGCGTCCTTTTCTTCCTTGGATCCATACCACCGCGCTTCCAAAGTCACTAACGTACACCGGCTTCCAGCTCTGGGATGTCCCGTCGACGACGAGGTCGGTCTCGCTCAAGAGAGCCCCTTGATCCCCCACTGGCTGCGCCTCCTCCATGGCATGGAACCCATCCTGCGCATGCTCGACCCGCGCGAGTACCGCGGCGTGCTAACCCCACTGTTCGACTTTGGCCGAAGCCGCATGCAACCGTTCCTGAAGGCGACGCCGCCCCGAGACCCTAGCTTGCTGATGGACATCCAGTCCCTCATCCACCGTAACTGCACCGACGCCAGCCTTGTCCCAATCTACGACGACATGATTGAGCAGCTCCGCCGCATACTGGGCCTAATGCTAACGCCAGCCCGCAGCGGCAGCAGTGGCAGCGGAGAAGGATCCCCCGGCTGCTCGCAGCAGCCGCAGCAGCAGCCGCCGCCGCCGGTGGTTACCAACCTCGAGGCGTGGGACATACTGATCTGGCAGTGGACGCAGGGCAAGGACTTTCTCCCGCTGCTCGAGGCGGTGCCCCCGCCGCAGGAGGCGTTGGTCATATTTGCCCACTGCCTGCTCGTGCTCAGGAAGCTGGAGAACAAGTGGTGGATAGAGGGCTGGGCTGACCACCTGATGGGAAGGACGTGGGCGTTGCTGGACGACCAGCACCGCCACTGGGTAGGCTGGGCGACGGAAGAGATGGGCTGGATCCCGCCTAGATAAATAATAGCGCTGTGGAGATTTCACCTCAGCATTTGATGACGGGAGCTGTATTATGGATTAAAACAAACACTTACGAAGGAAGCCCCGAGAACACGGGCCACACCTCCAAAAAAGAGTACGAGTAGGTAGCGACGGTCGCCGTTTTTTTCCCCACTAATATGCAAGGGGCTAACTAGAAGCATATAAGGACGAGGAACACGAGCAACACGAGGGACACGAGGGACACGAGGGACACGAGAGACACGAGAGACACGAGAGACACGAGAGACACGAGAGACACGAGAGACACGAAAACACGAGAGTTCGCATTCGTTCAACTCAAAACGGCCAATGTTACTCAGGCCTCAGGCGGGTGGACCTTGTCGTATGGTTCGGCCAAGTCCTTCATCCGATTATATTAGACATTGGCGTGAACCATGAATTGATCGATTCATCAGTTCTGATGGCGAGGAGAACTGGGACTGGAAGAGTAGTATTGAACTCTGCTGTCTCTAGATTCTTTCTCGCGTCGAGCCATCTGTTTCCCCAACCAGTTCATTTCATCCTCGACAAGGCTGGCCCCGAGATGGATAGTAAGCTTTCTGGCTCAACCGTCCATCGGCTACATGTAGCCAATGCCCAGCGGGCAATCGACAGCTCGGCACAGGTGACTAGTAAGTTTCCTTGTAGGCGCACATTGCGCCCATCTCTCGTATGAGGCACATCCCCAATTCACCACCGGGTGGACAAGGTGCTGCTGAGTGGCAGCTTTTCTGACATTTGACTATAGACAATGGCCGCGTCGACATCGACCTCGAATCGGGCCTATGCAAGACGCTCTCGCTCCTGGTCCCGCCGGACTCCAAGTTTGACACGGAGCCGAGTCAGCCGGCCGTCCAGTCCGAGCCCGAAATCCCCCTGCCGCCGCCGGACACCGCCGCAGGCGCCCACAGCATCCGCTTAAACATCGTCATCCAGGTCGTCGGCAGCCGCGGTGACGCCCAGCCGTTCGTAGCCCTCGCCGCGGAGCTCCTGCGCCACGGCCACCGCGTGCGCCTCGCCACGCACGACGCCTTCCGGGACTTCGTCGACGGCGCCGTGCCGGGGCTCGAGTTCTTCCCCGTCGGCGGCGACCCGGCAGAACTGATGGCCTACATGGTGAAGAACCCGGGCCTGGTCCCGAGCTGGGGCAGCCTGGCCACGGGGGACATCCGGCGGAAGCGCAAGATGGTCGCGGCCATGCTCGAGGGCTTCTGGCGGGCGTGCGTCGAGCCGGACCCGGCGACGGGGCGGCCATTCGTGGCCGAGGCCATCGTCGCCAACCCGCCCAGCTTCGCTCACGTGCACTGCTCCCAGGCGCTCGGCGTTCCGCTGCACCTCATGTTCACCATGCCGTGGACCAAGACGCGGCGCTTCTGCCACCCGCTGGCGAACCTGAGTGCGCGCGGCGAGTCGGGCGTCCCGCGGGGGGTGGCTAACTACGTGTCTTACATGGCGGTCGAGTGGTTGACTTGGCAAGGGTGAGAGCTCATGAAGTTCTTTCAGTTTTTTTTTCCCCTCCCGGTGTTGTCTTGGATCGTTGGGGCGCTCCGCCTTGGTGTGCAGGAGAAGACTTCATATCAAAAGCGTTCAAGGATTCGGTGCACAGTCACTAATCGCTGCAATAGACTGGGCGACATCATCAACGATTGGAGAGTGAAGTTGGACCTTGAGCCAGTCCCCTTCTCAGAAGGGCCGGGCTTGACGGAATATCTCAAAGTTCCCTTTACGTACTGCTGGTCGCCAGCTCTGATACCGAAGCCCGACGACTGGCCAGCACATATAGGTGAGTCCGTCGAGCATGCCGAACAGTCTCGGCCGAACGAGGAGAGCGCCCCCTTCCTCAGTGCTTCTGGCATGGCAGGAGAGAAAGCTGACCGCGCATGGTGTGTGTGTTTTTCGCAAACAAAAACAGACGTCTGCGGATTCTTCTTCAGAGACCCGCCCGACTTCACTCCGGACCCCGAGCTAACCAAGTTCCTCGAAGCTGGCCCGCCGCCAATCTACATTGGGTTCGGGAGCATCGTCATCGACAACCCAGAGGCGCTCACCACCACGTTGCTGGAGGCCGTCAAGTCCACGGGCGTCAGGGCTGTCATCTCCAGAGGGTGGAGCAAGCTGGGCGGAGACCAGGTCGGGAACGAGGACGGGAACGTTCTCTACCTGGGAGACTGTCCGCATGAGTGGCTCTTCCAGCGCGTCTCCGTCGTCATCCATCACGGCGGTGCTGGGACCACTGCGTGCGGCCTTCTAAACGGGAGGCCAACCGTAATCGTTCCGTTTTTCGGCGAGTAAGTATTCGATTTCTTTGCTTTTCTTTTCCATTCATCTTCGTTACATACTTTGCCATCTTTAAATATTTTCTTATCCGCGCACAACTCCTGCTAATATGTTTTCGTCGCTCCCTCCGCTAGTCAGCCGTTCTGGGGGGACATGGTCGCCGCGGCCGGCGCCGGGCCAGCCCCAATCCCCCAGAAACAGGTGAATGCAACGAACCTCGCGGAGGCGATACACTTCTGCCTCACCCGCGAAGCGTCCGACGCCGCGCAGAGCATGGCGGCGAGGATGCGGTCCGAGGCCGGCGTCGTCAGCGCCGTCGCCTCCTTCCACGCCAACCTGCCGTTGGAGGAGATGCGCTGCGACGTCCTGCCGCACCTCGCCTCGGCGTGGTCCGTCAAGACGGCGAGGGGCTGCAAGCCCGTTAAGCTGTCGAAGGAGGCGGCAGAGATCCTAGTCGCCGAGTCGAAATTGAAGCGCGGTGACTTGAAACGGTGAGGTTTTTCTGTACCAAAATCTTCCAACAGTTTGTGCTGAACGCACCGATATCGCACTGATACCGCACTTTACACACACAAAGAGAGAGAGAGAGAGAGCGCTTGTCAAACTGAGACTCTCTCGCTAACGCGCTTTTTGACAGGTACCAGAGTAAACCGACGCACATAGGGCTCAGGAGATGGGACCCCGTTACCGCCGCGGCGTCGTCCCTGGCCGTCACGACCGCTGGCATGGTCACGTCTGCGGCGGACATTGTCGTCAAACCCATCCAGGCATTCTCCCAGACCTCGGGTCCGCAGCACGCCCGCGGCGCGCCAGACAAGAGGAGCCCGTCTTCGCTAGAGATGAAAAGAATCCTGGACGCCAATATCTACGGCAGACCCGCGGCGCTGGACGTTCCCGGTTGCCCAAGTCCGTGGGCGGCTGGAGACAGGCAGGAGGAGGAGGAGGCCAGCCGCGCCATCACGGCGCTGCTGGGCTCGGCGTCGGGCGTGGGCAACTTTCTGAACCACTGGGCCAAGGGCATGTTACTGGACATGCCGCTCGCCGTGACTGAGGGCATGCGCAGCGCGCCGAGGCTGTACGGTGGGGAGGTGTACGACCCAGGCCCTGTGACGGACTGGAAGACGGGCGGCCGTGCCGCGGGGAAAAACTTGGCGCACGGCTTTGCCGAGGGCGTTGGGGGCGTCGTGACGGGGCCGGTCCGGGGTGCCGAGCGGGACGGCGCGTTGGGCGCGGCCAGGGGGGCGGGCGTCGGGCTGCTCAACTTCGGCGCCAAGATGTCCTCGGGGTTGTTGGGCCTGGTCGCCTACTCGGGGCAGGGGTTGTACCTGAGCGCCAGGGCCGCGGTGCACCGGGATACGAGGAGGATGGTCGAGGACGCGATGAGGGCCGAGGGGGAGTATGCGTTGACGGCTGGGCACGGGAAGGGCCTCGACATTGATATAAGGGTAGTGTTGGAGAAGTTCAGTCGGATAGTACAGGGGGTGGATGGTGCAGCAGATGGCGAACGAGGGTGAGCTAGACGGGGCCACTTGCCAAACATACATACATACACATGGCCGTTGATACCATTAGAATGGCTGATACAATGTCCTTATAGATATTTAATCCTATTATGGACGACCTGGCCTTCTGCCACAGTTCTGGAATCGACGCCAGCGTGAAACAAAAGCCACGAAATGAACCTCTGGATGACTACGAGACGTTCGGATCAATACCATCAACTCCGCACCACTAACTATGTACACACGGGGAAACCCTCGCACAAGCTCTTCTATCGAGATCAATCTGTGGAGGCGGAAAGGAGACGGCGCACTTGTCCTGGGTTGTTCCGTCATTGACTGACTCTTAGACTCTAATATGGGGCTGTTGAGGTACAGAATCACTGGTTACGGCAGATGCACCAAGATGGCAAATTGCGCGTCGAATGGCTTCCAATGGCACAGATGGCGGCAGATGGCTTTCACAAAGTCATTGCCTCCGCAACAACATGCTAAATTCGTGATGATGTTGAACCTCAAAGGGCGCCCTGGTAGCTGGAACATAACCTAGCCAAACTCCCTAGCCAAACCTCGCGACAGTATCACCAAGTACATCTTTAATCTGAGCGAAACCTTCACCACTAGATATAGAGGCACCCATCATAGCATTCCTTTGATATAATATTTCTTCTGTCGAAAAGCTGAGGGGGTGGGTGTTTGCGTTCTATCTTGGTATAGGCGTTCTACCTTCATCCTTTCTACTCAATTAAACAAAAAAGAACATAGGTTTTTTTTTTTTAGGATATTCCCTCTTTAGGAAATCCACTACGCATCATTCTTAACATCTAAGCACAAGAGAAGCCTTGGGTGGGGGGGTTTGTCGGCATAGGCCGCAGAGAAATTAGCCGTGGGTCAGGGGAGAAGACGAAAGTCTTCCGCCACCTGACATTACGAGGGTCTCACAAAACCACCTAAAAGACATCCAATAATGCATCAATTGATACTATCTCCTCTGCGTATGTTCCTGCGTGTATGACCATGACTGTTGATAGTGTTGCCTAGTAAGTGGCAACGGTGATGGTGGCGATAGTCCTCCTGACTCCTCTCACCCGCAAACCGAAGTGCAAAACAAATCCTCGTCGCACTCCGCCATGGGGGAACAATCCACGCCATACTTGTCATCCCTCTCATCCAGAATATCACTAAAGTGCTCCTTGTTTTTGAACACTATCCAGTCCACCGGTCTGGCGACTAGACCTGAGCCCATTTCGCCTTCCTTGATCTTGCCCTCGGCCCGGAAAACATCAAAGTTGAAGACGCAAGGCGGAATTACGAGCTCCGAAGCAGGCTCATAAACCCTAGAGTAGTCGATTTCCCCCAGAGCGCATTGAGCGGCGTTCAGAATCATCCAAAACGTCTCCTCGTACAGATCGTGCTGGTCGATCCACGCGTCGAGGACGTCGTGCGACATTTCTGCTGGGAAGTATGCGCCTTTTCGGTAGCCGCCCCAGGATTCTTTGAGGGTTCCTTTGGTACCCTGTTTCTTGTCATGCAGCATGTAGCAGCCTGGGATGCTGACATCGTGCGGACCGAGCCATACCAAGGTCCTCATCTTGTGGCCATCCAGCTCTGGTCCCTGTTCGCAGGTGGCGCGATCGATACCCTGCCAGGCTATGACCTCGTGCTCTTTGTACTTGTGCAGCTGGACGATGAGCTGATGCCTCTGATGAATGTGTTAGTTCGGATAGTTTTGTGGACATCGCGGAGGAAGCACAAACCAAAAAGATCCGAGACCATTTGATGTAGTTGTCCATGTCGGCGCTACCAACTGACTCGAGCCACTGCCCGCTGCCAAAAACACCGCCGATCGGTGTTTCGTACAACTCTTTGTGGCTTTGGCCGGCCTCTGGTATCATACTCATGTTTCCACGGCCTAGCATGTGGTCAAACATGACCTCCGTGTTGTTATTCCAGATGACGAAGGCTTCATGGAGCACACCGTCGAGGATGTCCCTGTCGAACTCTACCGCGGGGTCTTGCTTGAAATGAGGGTAATGAATCCCCGGGATGCTCATGAAAGCGCCTGCTATCGTGACTGCAGGCCCGACTGAGCCGGCGTTTCTCACTGGCGTTGCCCTTTGGATGGCGGACATGACCCTCGCTGCTCTGCCCGTAGCGCCGGCGGCGGCGACGGCCCTGGTGGCCAAGACGGAAATCATCCCGACCCCTGGTCCCAAGCCAGCAGACATGATGGCTCCGATGGTGAGGAGGATGAGTCCAATGTCAACTTCGTCTTTTGGTTCGAATGCGCCGAATTGGTCTTCGTACACTCCATACAACAGATGTTCATCCAGGATGGCCTTGGTTCCGAGGTCGGTCTGGATCCGCTTCAGATGGGCGCTCATGAACCTCACCGACTCGAAGATCAGGTACTCTGCGAGAAGACCCTTTTCATACCATTCCGCTAATGATTGATTTCCTTGGTCAGTCACCATTCCTGTCCCAATGATAATGCACGGGGTACTCACCGCAGTCATCCTTGGTTGCAGGTCCTCCGCAAGTATCTTGCCCGACCATATCGCAGTAAGCGTCACGCTCGCTGACCCCGGTGCGCTTGACAAGCTCATAGTACCACTCGTTCGGGCTTCCGTCGCCCTTGTCCAGCTCTTTGACCAAGGAGTCAAGCATGTCGCCAGCTCCAGACCGATGCCATATGTCCGCCGTGTGATCAGGACCCTGTGCGCCACTTTGGCAAGCTTCCTCCACGGAGATATCGACCTCTCTCGGCACCCCAATGACGTCTGGCCTCATTTTTTCCATGATGGCCTTCATATCATCCAGATCCCCAGCAAAGTTTGCAACCCTTGCACGCGGCTCGAGTTCGAGATGCTGGGTCGGGAGCCTGTGGGCAGCTCCGGCAACCACATGTACAGTGCAGAGCCCGAGGCCCAGGCCCCGTAGTGTTGAGAACCTCATCACGTTTGAGTGTCGCTGGTGTGATTTGGTGGATATCCGCAGGGTCGGTAAGAAAAGAGGATGATGATGTCTCTCGATGGCGAAAGAAAAGACTCAACGAAGCTGGTTGTACAGATCGACGTATGGGGGTACCTAGAAGCTGATATTTATATGCGATTGCCGGCCTTGGCCAGATCGTGGAGACCCCGCAACACATTCTCCCCCGCAACTACAAGCTACGAGTAACTACTCGTTCTTTCGTGGCCTTTGGAGCCGTCAAGTTTCAGAGTCAGCGAGGTCAGCGCACGAGGCAACAGGATAGTAAGCTTGGCAGTGCCTGTGCCAGATTGTCTTGCGCAGCCTCGTCGCAACATTGTTCCCAGGCTGGGCGTCTGTAGGGCGGCGCGGAGGCACGATGACAAACATCCGCTAACTATTGCTGGCCTGGCGGTACGACTCGACCAGTCGGGAGAGCCCCCGGAAGTCCGGAACCATCCTAGTGGTATCGTACTCCCGCGGGAAATCCCTGGTGCCTGAGCAAGGATCCCGATCGGGCGGGTATGGTACGATTCGACCAGTCGCGAAGAGCTGCCGGAACCATGGGATCGTATTCCTACAGGAAACCCTCGTGCTCGAGCAAAGACCACGAACGAGCGAGGATGGTACGACTCGACTAGTCGCGACAGCCGTCGGACGATGGACAAGATTGATGTGTGTTGATGATGATGATGATGATGATGATGATGATGATTGAGGAAGCTAGCGACGAGAAGTGGGGCGCTAAGGTACTGAACAAAGCGGAATGCTGCCTGCTGACGAACCCTTCCACAGTATGTACAATTGTACATGTATTACCAACGGCCAAATCACATTCGTGCCTACTAGGTAAAATTATGTCAACGAGTGATGATCAGCAAGGGTCCTCCTGTAAGATCTGTGTCTACTATACTGTGCTCCAGCGAGGCCCTCCCGCGAGGTCTTCCAATAAAGGTGCGCAGGTACTTGGCTCAATGACAGTACTCCTTTCTGACGATTTGGACAAGGGTGCCTGTCGGACTGTCTAATTCAAAGAGCCTCAGCCACGTAGAATAGTTTATTAGAGGTGTGCGAGGGCAGTGTCGAGTTCTGCTATGTGATCCACTATGACATGCACTGCCCTGACATACTGTCGGGGCCTAGGTAGTGATCGGACATCTCAGATCGCCAGGAATATGCCCAAGCGATAGATACAAACCCGATTGTGATCATTAGTCCTAAGGGCGTAGTCCAGTTCTGATCAAGGTCGCGGTTAACGACCCGCCTAAAAATTCCCCCGTTAGTGTAGTCGCCATCGGTCGTGGCAGACGGCTCGATTGCGGAAGTAGGTATTCGCATCGTCGCTCCCGTGCCTGATCATCGTGGGCATCTCGCTGGTAGTAATTGCTTGCCACTAGTAGGTGATATTAGTCGCCATCTGTGGATGATTGTGTGTGTGTGTTTGACTCGATAGGACCACTTGTACGGTAGTTGAGAATTCGCCTTGGCCGCCAGCGCAATGACTTTGAGTGGGCATTCGAGCTTCTGGCTGGCCGTGGCTCGTGGGGCCGGTGCGGTTAAGAATTGCCTCCATCGTTACACACATAACAACACACACATAATAACACACACACACACGCGCGCGCGCGCGCGCGCGCGCCCGCGCATTCCTACCGCTCGAGTTTACCCGGCTATTCTAACGGAGCGCGAGATTCGGCACAAAACACTATATTCCTTAGTAACTATACCTCTTTAAGGCATCTCCGGGGCCCCTGCGAGCACGATACATTACGAACATAGATGGTTTGAAGTTATGAAGGTGTGGACCTCGTGCTAAGCGCCGAACCTTACGATAATAGGAAAAAGAGGCTCTTTTATGTGCGTTCCTGCCGCCGCGCTCGACTTTGTTGGAGTTTCCGATTATGACCTAAGCTAGGTAGAGACTGACTAGTGGAGCGTGGCTTCCTACATAGAATGGGATTGTTGTAATGCCGAGATGATCCGTGCTGGATTATTGAACATTTTCAATGATCCATGTTGGATCATGAGGATCATGAAAAGGAGCGAGGTGAGAGGATCATGGCGAATGAGAGATGATGCAGGGGTGATTGGACTCGCAGAGAAAAGAGACCTGGAGTGTCTCTTGCTGAGGTCCCAGGTTGGCTCGTGACTCGTGACAGTACAGATCAGTTGGGAACAGGAGGCGGGCCAATGGGATTGGTTCCGGGGACGTTGATGGGATCCGTCGTCGGCTTCAGCCCACTCGAGCCAATGGCATCCAGGTCGGCCTCGGCCGACTTGAGGATCAGATCTTTGCAGTGGTCGTAGACGAGCGCAACCATCTCGCGGTTCATCTCGCAGTCGAGGACGAAGACGGTGATGGCCAGGTCGTAGTTTGTGCCTGACGCACAGGCTGTGCTCCATGTCGAGATAGCCTCCTCGAACTGGCAGTAGATCATCCTCATCTTGGCCAGGTGCTTGAGATCTGGGTTACCCAGGGGGGGCTGGACACTGAAGAAGTTGACGAGCTTGGCGTTCTTGCGCGTCTTTTTCTCGATACCAAGCGAAATGGTATTCATCTGCTTGACAAAGGACGAGACGGCGCCCAAGAGGTCGTTGAGGGCCGCCTCGGGCAGCGCCAGCGATGCAAAGAGGTCCCTGATGGCATCCAGCTCGATGGTGGCCGTGTCGTACCGGTGCTTCAACGTCTCAGAAGACATGGATACCGTGTTCAGGTATGCGCCCATGTTGGTGTGGTACCAGTTGAACAGACCGTTGGCCGAGTCATTAATCATATCGAGCTGGCCGTCGGCGGTGGAGACGTCGTACAGATCTGGGTGCTTCGCTTTCGCAACGGCAGCCAGCCTCGAGTTCACGCCACACGCCAGCATTGCCGTTTGGTCGAAAATGTCCTGATCTCCCGGCACGCTCTTGTCCCCCTTGAGCTGCACCGTAGCATTGGCCTCGTTGGCGGCCTTGAACTGATCCTTGGTGAGCTTCTCCGACTCGACAGTGTCGCGGACTTTGCTGGCCGCCAACGCTTGGTTGAATTCAGCGCGGGTGCTTCCCAAGAGTGCATGGACTTTGGCCAGAGTCAACACCTTGTGGAGGTAACTGTCGGTGTGGGCAGTCATGATAGCATGTTCTTTGAGTGCGTCTGGCGACCTGCCTCGCGTAAAGGTGATGGAATATTCGGACTTGGCACCGTGGAAAAAGGTCGCACAAAGCTTTCCAGGTTCCATGCTGAAGACGAAAGCATCTCCCGGATTGACATTGACGTTCCGCGGAAAGCAGAACTTCCTAGCGTCCGGGCTGTGGCGGACTTTCAAATAAGAAGCATTGAAGCTCCTTCCATAGACAACTTGATCCGGCATCAAGTTAAGAACACATGTGTCGTCCCGGTCGTACAAGAAGACAGACACGCGGTACTCTTTGTCGACCACTGGATTCGAAATGTGGCCCCCATAGCAACTAAGCTGTCCGCTCATGTTGAGATGTCTGAAGAGGATGTGATGAAGGTTCTCTTTAAGTGAAGGATGATAGGGGTTTGGGCTGGATGCTGGTCGAAGGTCATCGCTGACATGATGAGATGGACATCCGGGCTTCTCACGGTGCTTTATATAACATTTGCAGGAAGACTACATGTAGTCAGCGGGCAGTGTCTGACAAGCGCGGACCATTTTGCTCGTGCTCACGGCGAATGCTACCCAGGAGTCCAGGACTGCGAAGAGAAAATGCCCTCTTTCCACTCGTCCCGGTAGCCGTCCAATAAAGGACCCTTGGTAGCCAGACTCAGAATCACCTTGCATCGAGCGGCAGGATGTTCAGGAACTAGCCAAGACATGCAGACAAAGGACATTCGTGTCGACAGAGTCCAGACTACACGTGGTCTGGACAAGTACATGTAGTTTCTCTCGGGGATGCCCCATGTTCTTCGGGCTTTGCTTTTCCACATCGAGGCTCCTACGCCCGCTTGCTCACACGGGGAACCATGTCTGTCTGATCGCCTTATTAGGGGGGAAACTCCTTTCGGCCAAGACCGAGGCGCGGAGTGTTGTGAAGCCGTCGACGAGCTCATCGTGAGCATCCATTCACGGTAACAACTTTCCGATGCGGTAGGCCAGGGGCCAATAAATGTTCGGCATGATCGCCGAATATTGATGCGGCTGAGATTCGAGCCAGCTGAGGGCTGCAAGCCTGCAACCCACGGGCCACCAGATCCCGGGGATCTCCCGCTGCAGCTAATGCCGACTATTAGCTACGCACAGGCCCGGAAGGTTCGCCGGCAATCCGGCATATACATACAGGCACCTACGGGTGGGATACTGGCGTGTTCTGGGTAATACTTGGGGGCAGCGGCTGTGGACTGACGGCTGCAGGGGAGCGACGGGCTGGAACCTCTGAGCGACCTGAAAACGACGGGCTTGTCGTTACATGTGGTTACCAGGTACATGGAACACACTCGGCCGTCCAGAACCCATCCCCCACCGCGAGGTTCCGTCAAAACACACTGAAGCGCCATCCAGTTGAGGTTCGCCCCCGTCTTTCAGCTTTGCACTTTGCAGATTGACCCCTGCTCGTTCTTGCAAAGACGGTGAAGACGGTGAAGACGGTGATGACTGAAGAGACATCCTACCGCAACCCGTAGTCTTCATGTTCTCCGCGTCTGTTTTCGACTCTAGATGCATGTGCGTTGTGCGCGCCCAAGGGCGTGCTGACTCGCACAACACCCGGCGTTTGGAGGCCCCAAAAGACAGCCGGCTTGGTTGAGGATGCGTGGAGCTGTCACGATTTGCATAAAGGGTCCATATGAATGTGTTTGTGCCGTTTGGAGCCTTCAGAGCAAGGAACAGCAGCGTTCTCTGTCTTCTACAATAGGGTAGTCTGGTATCACCACCGCAGCATGTGTTAGGTAGCGAACACCTTTTATAATTAACGTAGGTAAGCTTCCTTGTTAACTAGAAATTTAATAAATAGTGTACTTTATAAAACAGTCTTGTTTATGTTTATAGATATTACGGTTCACTTCGGAGTTTGTGTAATAAAGGAGGACTGTTATGTTACGGCCCGTCCTACGGCCTACACGTGAAGTGCCAAGGGCCCCACTTTTTTCCTTCCACTCACGGACCGCTTACCTCGATCACTACGTAACACACACACGATCAGTATAATCACCCTAGTATATAGACGCGGTCGTAAACCACCTCTAGTAAGAGCTACTCTAGCTCCTTAGCTATTAATATAGAAGTTAACGCTCGAATCGCTTACTAGTTCCACGACTTAAGCACCTTAACTATAACGACCTCTTAGTCTCGTACTTATAACCTAGCGTACTCCGAATAATAAACCGACACTTGTTTAACCTTCCTATCCTATCTACCCTATAGCTAGAATAGCCCGAACGTCACACCCGAAGAAAATCGAATTAATACGTAACTAGCTAACGCTAAGAAACGTAAAGGATATATAAGCCTTTATCGGACTCGCTAACTATTACTAACGTTTTATACGAGATTTCGGTAAGATCGTAATACTATTAATAAACCTTATAAAAGGACTTATAAAGTTTAAATAAACCGAAGAATGTTAAAAAGCCTTTAATAAGATTAAGGATATAATTACCTTAAATATAGTCTTAATAACCTTTAACCTCGAACGTTAAGTAAAATTAAAAACTAACACCTTAAACTTCGTGATCGGAGCTTAAATCGGATAGCGAGATAACGAAGGAAGACTCTAACTAATTACCTTTTACTTTAAGAAACTTTATAAAGTAAAACTTAACTACCTGACTTACGATAAGGAGTTCCTAGCTATTATTTAAGTATTTAAAGAATTCTAACACTACTTTACGGGAAGTAAATATAAAGTTAAGGTTTACACTAATTATAAAAACATTGTATACTTCGCTATAACGTAAGAACTTAGTAAGCGGTTATTTAAGATACGCTAAATTCTTAGCTAACTTTGAATTTAAGATCATTTACCGGAAAGGATTAAAAAACGGTAAAGTTAACGCTCTTAACCGATAACTAGACTACGATATAAGAGAAGTAAAAGTAATAAGATAACTCTTATAACTTAATAAATAAGGAAACCTTAAATAGCGATCCTTAAACGTGTTTACGTTTAAGGTTAAACTAAATAAAACGATATTTAAGAAGATTTATTAAGTTATTAAGGATTAAAAACTAAAAGAATACCTAGATAATATAAAACCTAAATTACTATTAACATTTAACGATAAGATTTAGTTACTAAAAGAATTACGTAAGGATACGATTAAAGAAATTTACTATGACGTTCGGGTCTAACTGCAGGGCAGACAGAGGTCGGTTTATGTTTAACAGAAAGACTAGGGTGTCGTCTAGGCAGGTCGGGTCACAGTCTAGTGCGAGACTTAGGAATTGGAGTAAGTCGAGCGTTAACTTCTATATTGATAGCTAAGGAGCTGGAGTAGCTCTTACTGGAGGCGGTTTAACACCACGTCTATATACTAGGGTGATCACACTGACCGTATGGGTGTTACGTGGTGATTGAGGTGAGCGATCTCCCTAATCACGTCCGTGTTATAAGTGATTAAGGTGATCGGTTCGTGAGTGGGAGGAAAAAGTGGGGCCTTTGGCACCTTACGTACAGGCCGCAGACCAGGCCGTAACATAATATCTCCTCCCTCTAGATCTTATCCTAAGATCAATCAAAACCGCGTCTCTCCTTCTATCCTGTTGGTTCGTTAGATCTCTCTTCCCTTTCTAGTTTCTTCGTCGTGCTGACACTATAGGCCGTAGCTCCTCGTAGCGTCGTTACGATCTATATTTGTTGATATCCGAGCTGGGCGTCGCCGTTATGGCTTGTTCTTTTTGCGAATCGCATAGCTAGGAGGATCGTTACAAAATGATGGATGGTTTCGACCGCTACGCTAAATGTGTTCGTTATGGTCGTTCTTATAATACATTAGGCGTGCCTCACGCCTCGGGTGAGTTTACTTCCTAGGCGTGTGGTATTTTTCTCCCTCCTAACTTATTATCCTATAGTTTCCTACATCATTGCTAAGAAAAAGCGTCTCGAGTCTTAAGAGGAGAAAGTGAAGGACGAGCTTAAGGCACTTTAGCAGAAAGTAAATGAATGTTAAGCGCGTCTTCGTTAACTTCGTCGTTAGCGTCGTGAGGTTATAAAGAAAGGCCATCAAATAGTGCGTCGTGGTCTCCGTTCTTTAGATAACCTAAAGGAGATGGATCGGGCGGAATCGGTAGCTATAGTGGACGTTTAGTCTTTTAGGGGTTTTAGTGTGGTTAATTAGAACGCTATTCTCGACGGTCCTATAGATCTAGGTCTGTTTATGCCCTCCTTAGAGCTAACCGTTAGTGAAACTATCGTAAGAGGCGGTAGCAGTTCTTTAGGTGTTTAACCGGCTCTTATGTATTTTTAGCGTCGTTATATCCTTTCCACTTAACGAGGTACTTAACTTCTCCGTCTATAATTTGTTTGTTAAGTATTCGTTCCGGTTCGTATTCCTCTTCGTGAACTTCGATATATAGTTATTACTTTACGTTTCTAAGTGCTAGTTTGAGGAGTGAAATGTAAAAGATATTATGCATTTTCATCGTTTTAGGTAATGATAGTTAGTAGTTAATGTCTAAAAGCTTTTTCGTAATTTTAAATAGTCTAACTTTCTTATGGTTAAGTTTCGAGTTTAGTCGATTTGTCGTAAAGTTTCGTTAAAGTAAGTAAACTATATCTCCTCTCTTAAAGATCGGTCCCTTCGATCTTTTCTTATTATGATAATATGCCATCCATTAGCGTATATACTTAAGTTCCTTTCGCATTCGTGAGTGTAATAAGCGTAATTAGTTAGCTATAAGTATAGCTTTCTTTACGAGTGGTCCTTCCTTTAGAGTCCGGTAGGCTTCTAGGTTATATCCGTAATTAGCGTACATTAACGTGAGCTAGGTTGACTTAGCGATCGAGCTGTTATAAGCGAGTTGAGCCGTTAGTAGTTTTGAGACTTAGTCATTCTGTTCGTAATTAATATAGCACCGTAAGTATTGTTCTAAAGTTTGGTTAAGCCTTTCGGTTTGTCCGTCCGTCTAAGAATAGTATGCCGTACTTAATTTATGTTTCAATCCGAGTTATGCCATAAGGGCTTACCAAAATTTAAAGGTAAATGTCGTTCCTCTATCCGAGACGATTTCCTTAGGTAGTCCGTGATTACTAATAATAACTTTAAGAAAAGTGTATATAAGTTCTTTAGAGTTACTCACTTCCTTATAGGGAATGAAATATCCGTACTTTATGAGTCTATTAGTAACAATAAAGATGCTATCATAAACTATATCCGTTATGGGCTCTCTTAATAGGGGTAGTTTCGTAATGTGATTAAAAGCGATTAACTCCTATAATTATATTGGCACTAATAGAGGTTTGAGCTTTCTATATGGTTTGTATTATACTGCCTTTACTTATATATAGTCTTTACATTCTTTTATAATGCGTGTGATATCGTTCTTAATTCCTTAGTAGTTATAAGTCCTTCGAATCCTTTTAAGGGTTCTTCGAATTCCTTAGTGTCCTAACGTTAGGTATGCATAGATTTCTTTAATGGTCCTTTCTCGTAGGTTTCTTACGTTAGGAATCTATGTTTTTCCGCGTTATATTCGTTTCCGTTTCCTTTATTAATGACTTTAGGTTCCACTTCGTGTCCTTAATATAGTGCACTGGTTTCCTTAATCTTATTATGCAAATCGTTAGTTACTTCCATCTTATAGGTGATAGTATTTAATGATCGTTATTTAAGGTTTCCTTATTTATTAAACTATAGGAGTTGCCTTATTGCTTTCGTTTCTCCTATATCGTAGTCTAGTCGTTAGCTAAGAGCGTTAGCTCTGCCGTTTTCTAATCCTTTTCGGTAGATAATCTCGAAATCGAAGTTAGCTAAGAATTTAGCGTATCTTAATTATCGTTTGCTAAGTTCTTACGTTATGGCGAAGTATATAATATTCTTATGATTAGTGTAGACCTTAACCTTATGTTTGCTTCCCGTGAGGTAATGCCGGAATTCTTTAAATGCTTAGATGATAGCTAGGAACTCCTTATCGTAAAGTAAGTAGTTAAGTTTTGCTCCGTAAAGTTTCTTAGAGTAGAAGGCGATTAGTTAGAGTCTCCCCCTATCATCTCGTTATCTAATTTAGGCACTAATTATAAAGTCTAAGGCGTCGGTTTCTAATTTCACTTATCGTTTAGGGTTAAAGGTTGTTAAGACTACGTTTAAAGTGATCGTATCCTTAATTTTGTTAAAGGCTTATTAGCATCCTTCTATCTATTCGAATTTCGTCAATCCTTTCGTGAGGTTCGTGAGTGGTGTTACGATCTTATTAAAATCTCGCATAAAGCGTTAGTAATAATTAGCGAGTCTAACGAAGGCTTATATATCCTTCACGTTCTTAGGTGTTAGCTAGTCGCGCACTAATTCGATTTTCTTTAGATCCATCCGAATTTCATTTAAGGTAATGATATGTCTAAGAAATTCCACTTTCTAAACGTGGAAGTGGCTCTTCGTAAGTTTAACGAGGAGTTTCGCATCTTATAGCGTTTAGAGTACCTTATGTATATAATCTTTATGTTCTTTAAGGGTTTCCGAGAAGATTAGGATATCGTCTAAATACATAATAACGAAGATGTTTAGGTACTCTCGTAATACCGTGTTGATTATTCGCTAAAACGACGCTAAGGCATTGGTTAGACCAAAAGGCATAACTAAGTACTCAAATAGTCCGAACTTAGTTCGAAAGGCTATCTTCCATTCGTCTTTAAGCTTAACGTGAATAAGGTTATAAGCATCTTTTAGGTCTAGAGCCGTGAAGTACTTCTTACCGTGAAGCCTATCTCATAGTTTAGAGATAAGCGGCAATAATGTTCGGTCCTTAATGGTGACATCGTTAAGCTACTGGTAGTCTATAACTAACCGTAACTTCCTATTTTTCTTTAGAACGAATATTATTAGGTATCTTACTTCCGATTTGGATGGCTGAATGTAGCCTTTAGTAAGTTTATCGTCTAGATATTCCCGCAATGTGGTAAGTTACGCCTCGTTAAGGTTATAGATTTTATAGAACTTAATCGTAGCTCCGTCCTTAAGGTAGATTTCGTAGTCCTATTAGTTATGTTCCGGTAGTCCTATGTCGAGTTTTTCTTAGAATAGTTTAGCGTATTTATGATATTCCTTAGGAACGTTCTTCATTCTGTCTTCGTTCTCTAAGGGCGTCTCTTTTTGTTAGCTAAGTGTCTTATCGACGTGGCTTAGGTGCCGTTTAAGGAGTGTAATTATTTTCTTAACTCGTTTGTTATGTTTCCGTGATTACTTATATCGTAAACTAAGTTATAAGCTCTTCTGAGTCGCTATTATAGCTATTATCGTTTCCTTTAACGTCATTACCTACACGGCTCGCTTATAGCTTCTTTATGAAGCTTCTCTAAAGGCTAAGTCGTCACGAAATTTCGCTTCTTTTAGTCGTAAATGATCGTCACGCGCCGTAATGTCTATCCATCGTAGCTAGTTAGTGCGCTAATCGATCATAAGGTTACTTTCCTAAAGCTATGGGTAACTAAGTATCAAATCGTAACCGGATAGGTTCATAACATCGAAACTGACTTACTTATAGTGTCCTTAAACAGACATGTCGAGATGATTAGTCTCTATGTCGACTTTCCCACCATTATAGTTAAAGGCGTCGCCTTCGATGTTATATAGCCTATAAGGCTCGACTTTCTGATGCTATGGTAGCTAATAGTGGTTAACTATAGCTAGGGATATGTAGTTACCTATCGCATCACTATCTAATAGTGCTTACATACGATATCCCTAAATCTAGATATTTAAGACCGTTTTCATACCGCGATCTACCTATATTACGTAAAGGGTCCTTAGGGTGTTTAAGTCATTCTGTGGCCCTTTTATAGATGATGCTAGTCGTTTTTTGCTTAGTTGTTCTTATTTCCGTATGCGCATTATTATGCGTTACTCGCTTCTTTAAGTTCTTCCTAAACTATAGCGAGTCTTAGGTTGTTTATCTATTTCGTCACGAAATTGAAGTTTCTAGCCTAAAGGTAGTACATCTCATCTATATGTTTCTTCAGGTCTTCCTCCCTATTTGTTACGGCCCGTTCTGCGGCCTACACGTAAGGTGCCAAGGGCCCCACTTTTTCCTTTCACTCACGAACCGATCACCTTAATCACTTATAACACGGACGTGATTAGGGAGATCGCTCACCTCAATCACTACGTAACACACATACGATCAGTACGATCACCTTAGTATATAGACGCGGTCTTAAACCGCCTCTAGTAAGAGCTACTCTAGCTCCTTAGCTATCAATATAGAAGTTAACGCTTGACTTGCTCCAATTCTTAAGTCTCGCACTAGACTATAACCTAACCTGCCTAGACGACACTTTAGTCTTTCTATTAAACATAAATCGACCTTTATCTACCTTACAGTCAGACCCGAACGTTACATATTAATAGCTCTTATTTAGTGGACTACTATGTCACCCTTAGGCAATACTTTAACACCTACACTATAGCTCTAAGCACGACCTTAACCCTAACCTTATTTAACATCGGAATCACTCTAACTTACACTTAGATGGAAACTAAGGACATTAGCGAAATCATCAAACCATAGTACCTAACGTCCTTTAATGGAACTTTAGGAACGCTTTAAGGATTCCTCACTTAACTTAAGGCTTACCATCGGTTCTACCCTAAGAGACTTAAGAACGACCCCAATAAGGTCCTCCATATAGGAACTTACCTAAAGGGAACCGCTCTTACCTAATTCGAGCTAATCTTACGGGACTACCTTAATAACGAACCATAAGACTAAGACTAGGAAATAGTAAACATCTTCGCTAGCTTCGATAACTTTAAGGAAGCCATTAAGGAAGCTTTTAGAACCGTTAATAAGTAACGATAAGCTATTAAGAAACTCAAAACGCTTAGATAATGAGGATCCGCGGCTAACTACGTAACCACGTTCAGACAAATTGCTATAAGCTTGGATTGGGATGACGAACCCTTAATGTCGGCCTTTTACGAAGGACTTAAGGAGGAAGTTAAGGATGAACTCTACCGAGACGAAGAACCAGACACCTTAATTAAGTACATCACTATAGCTATGCGAATTGATAACCGATAATATACGTGACGATAACAAAAGCGTAACTAAGGATTCGGATTCATTCCGTATACCGCAAACTAAGGTAGGAAACGCTAACTATAAGGAACTAACTAAAGGCGAAATCAACTAGGAATTACGTAAGCTTACTTAACAAACCCTAGACCTATAGAACTAAACGTAGTTTAACGAGATAAGAAGAACCTTATATACCATAATTACGGAAAGAAAGGACACTTTATATAGGAATGCCGGTCACTTAAGAAAGGGAAAGTAAATTGGAACCCTATACTGAAGAGTAAGCGATAAATCAACATATTAGCGAACGAAACCCGCTTAGGATACGAAATCATAAGAATGGGCGAATTGACTAGGACCGCTCACGCCTCACTCTTATGGACCGTATGCTATGACGACGTATATTTAATCCATAAGTCCGATAAAGACGTAAAGGGATGGTACCTTAAGAAACTAAAGGCATCCCAAACGGTCACTATGCTTAAACAAACTACAATCGAAGAAGATAAAGGAGATTATTCGGTCGACGAGTCCATAGGGACTAACGAAGCTAATGAATGGGAATAATAAGCAACCTAACTGCTTTAAGACATAGAGAAAGAAAATAGCGAAGGAGAAACCACTAACTTAATGGGAATAGAAGAAATCCAGGAATAGTGGGACGAGAATCTCTTACCGTTCGTACGAATGACTGTAAACGACTGGAAGTGTATAGTGAGCGCTAAGCAAAATCCTATGCCAAAAGGGGGATGCCGAGTTATGTTCGTTCTAGTATATAATATCCGATAACTATTTAACCTTAAAAACCCTACACCATAATAGGTATTCGGTAACGACGAACGACTAGCACCTAAACATTAAGACCACGAAGAGATCGGATGGATCTTATATATTTACCACCATTACGAGATACACCTCAAACAGAAAGGACGACATAACACATTCCTATGATAATTACTAGACACTAAAATCACTTAACTATACACTTAGGAAGAAGTAAAGTACCTCCGTTTCGTGTACCGTAACGAAGAAGCTCGGGTGGTAGCCTTATAATATAACTTACTAGAAGTCTGTCTCCTAGATAGCGACCCCGAAAATGGATATAACTGCGAACGAGAGGACTGTGAAATGCACATAGCTGTTACGACCCGATATGCGGCCCTCACGTGCTCCGGAGGGGCCTACCTTTTTTCCTTAATCACCTAAGGCCGCTAGGCTCGTAACGCTCCTATATAGGTTCACCGTAAGTCAAGAGGGATCACGACGAGCCTCACATAAGGGATCACGACGCTCTAATATACGTCATCTAAGTATATAGACGCGGTCTTAAACCGCCTCCAGTAAGAGCTACTCTAGCTCCTTAGCTATCAATATAGAAGTTAACGCTCGACTTACTCTAATTCCTAAGTCTCGCACTAGACTGTGACCCGACCTGCCTAGACGACACCCTAGTCTTTCTGTTAAACATAAACCGACCTCTGTCTGCCCTGCAGTCAGACCCGAACGTCACACTATTGCATTCTTTACATAAGAAGAGCTCGTAAAGGTAGTGCCTAAGTGTCTTAGTTCCCGGGTTTATTAGCTAGTAGTACCGTTCTCTTAGATTAAGGTCCATTAGTCTCGTGTTTCCGTATCCGTCAGAATCGTAAACGCTTTCTTCGTCGTTATTCTCCGATAAGCTTTTATATACGTAAGTCATAAGGAGTTTCTTCCTGATTTCCTCCTATCATTCCTTCTATCCTAATTGGGTTTCTTTATTCCGAAAGAAGTTAAATCCTTTAAAGTATAGGTTACTCATAGGGTCTAAGATGCCATCGTAACGTAATAGGGCTTTTAGGACGCACTCCTAACATTCGAGGATATACTTTAGTACCTTCTTAAGGTCCTATCTTCCCTTACGTTTCCGCCGTAACATCTCTATTTATGCTTACTTAAGTCGTTCGTATTGTTCGTCGTCTTCACGATGTCATTAAATTTCTTCTCGTCGTTTTTTATACTATTATTATACCTTATACGCTTTATACATCTTATAGTCCTCCCGTTTATAGTTATATCCATTTTCGGGGTCGCTATTTAAGAGACAGACTTCTAGCGAGTTATATTATAAGGCTATTACCTAAGCTTCTTCGTTACGGTGCACGAAACGGAGGTACTTTACTTCTTCCTAAGTGTATAGTTAAGTGATTCTAGTGTCTAGTAGTTATCATAGAAATATGTTATATCGTCCTTTCTATTTGAGGTGTATCTTATAATGGTGGTAAATACATAAGATCTATCCGATCTCTTCGTGATCCTAGTGTCTAGGTGCTAGTCGTTCGTCATTACCGAATACCTATCGTGATGTAGGGTTTTTAAGGTTAAATAGTTATCGAATGTTATATATTAGAACGAACACGACTTAGCATCCCCCTTTTAGCATAGGATTTTGCCTAACGCTTACTATATGTTTCCAGTCATCTACGGTCATTTATGTAAACGGTATGAGATTCTCGTCCTATCATTCCCGGATTTCTTCTATTCCCATTAAATCGGTGGTTTCTCCTTCGTTATTTTCTTTCTTTATGTCTTAAAGCAATTAGGTTACTTATTATTCCCATTCCTTAGCTTCGCTAGTCCCTATAGACTCGTTAACTAAGTGATCTCCTTCGTCTTTTTCGATTATGGTTCGTCTAAGCATAACGATTATCTAGGATGCCTTTAGTTACTTAGGGTACCATCCTTTTACGTCTTTATCGCACTTATGGATTAAATATACGTCATTATAACATACGGTCCATAAGAGTGAAGCGTAAGTAGTTTTAGTCAATTCGCCCATTCCTATAATTTCGTATCCTAAGTGGGTTTCGTTCATTAATGTGTTAATTTATCATTTACTCTTTAGTATAGGGTTCCAATTTGCTTTCCCTTTCTTAAGTGACCGGCATTCTTATATAAAGTGTCCTTTCTTTCCATAATTATAGTATATAAGGTTCTTCTTATCCCATTAAACTACGTCCAATTCTATAGGTCTAGGGTTTATTAAGTGAGCTTACGTAATTCTTAGTTAATTTCGCCTTTGGTTAGTTCCTTATGGTTAGCGTTTCCTACCTTAGTTTGTAGTGTATAGAATGAATCCGAATCCTTAGTTACGCTTTTATTATCGTCACGTGTATTATTGGTTATCAATTCGTATAGCCATGGCGATATACTTAGTTAAGGTGTTAGGTTCTTCGTCTCGGTAAAGTTTATCCTTAACTTCCTCCTTAAGTCCCTCGTAAAAGGCTAACATTAAGGGTTCGTCATCTTAATCTAAGCTTATAGCAATTTATCGGAATGTAGCCGCGTAGTTAGCTACGGATCCTCATTATCTAAGTGTTTTGAGTTTCTTAATGGCTTATCGTTATTTATTAACGGTTCTAAAAGCTTCCTTAATGGCTTCCTTAAAATTATCAAAGTTAGCGAAGATATTCACTATTTCTTAGTCTTAGTCCCGTGGTTCGTTATTAAGGTAGTCCCGTAGGATTGGCTTAAACTAAGCGAGAGCGGTTCCTTTTAGGTAAGTTCCCGTATGAAAGACCTTATTGGGGTCGTTCTTAAGTCTTTCGGGGTAGAACCGATAGTAAGCCTTAAGTTAAGTGAGGAATCCTTAGAGCGTCCCTAAAGTTCCATTAAAGGAAGTTAAGTGTTATGGTTTAATGATTTCGTTAATGTCCTTAGTTTCTATTTAAGTGTAAGTTAGAGTGATTTTAATGTTAGATAAGGTTAGGGTTGGGGTCATGCTTAGAGCTATGGTGTAGGTATCGAAGTATTGCCTAAGGGTGATATAGCAGTCCACTAAATAAGAGCTATCAATATGTGACGTTCGGGTCTAACTGTAAGGCAGACAGAGGTCGGTTTATGTTTAACAGAAAGACTAGGGTGTCGTCTAGGCAGGTCGGGTCACAGTCTGGTGCGAGACTTAGGAACTAAAGTAAGTCAAGCGTTAACTTCTATATTGATAGCTAAGGAGCTAGAGTAGCTCTTACTGGAGGCGGTTTAACACCGCGTCTATATACTAAGGTGATCACACTAACCGTGTGGGTGTTACGTAGTGATTGAGGTGAGCGATCTCCCTGATTACGTCCGTGTTGTAAGTGATTAAGGTGATCGGTTCGTGAGTGGGAGGAAAAAGTGGGGCCCTTAGCACCTCACGTGCAGGCCGCAGACCGGGCCGTAACATTTACGTATACCTTATATTAAGATATTAAGGAATTTAAAGAACCCTTAATAAGATTTAAAGAACTTATAATTACTAAGGAATTAAGAACGATATTACACGTATTATAAAAGAATGTAAAGACTATATATAAGTAAAGGCAGCACGACACAAACTATATAGAGAGCTTAAACCTTTACTAATGCCAATATAACCATAGGAATCAATCGCTTTTAATCACATCACGAAACTACCCCCATTAAGAGAGCCCATAACGGATATAGTTT
>JPKY01000169.1:0-43352 GCA_000769265.1 Hapsidospora chrysogenum ATCC 11550
AAAAAAAAAAAAAAAAAAAGAGGCAATCGCCACCATATGGTGTGGATGTTCTGATGGCTTATTTACGTGGTGTGTATCGTCATGAAGCTTTGTAATCCCGGAACAATGCTTTGCGATTTGGAATTTGTGAAGAAACTTCTTCACTCGCTGGTCGTGATGGATGGGGCCTTCTTGAACATGTGCAGAGGGGGTGCCACGAGTAGTACCTGTAGTCATGCCTGGTAAACGATGTGACTTCCGAGTTATCGTGGCGCGTGCCTGGCATGGTGGCTTGGGGTACAGTCGCAGTCAGAACGAAGATCAGTGTCCCTGGAGGAGGGGCACAGGGGCAGAACGTCATAGCTTTCACTGCTACTTTGCTGGAAATGAGCATTTGCAGATTGTTAACATAATTTGTTATGGTATTCCTGCCATTCAGTTGTTGAGCTTAGACTGCTAGCATGTCGGTAGCCTAGTACTATCTGGTAGTGGTAATTACCTGTCCTAAGTACTCCATGGTACTCGTAGGTAGCTCTCCTCAGTCTCCCCTTCTGTCCCGCCCTCCGTTGTATGCGGCTTCGAGAAGCCATGTCCTTGCCAGCAATAGTAGAAAGAATCCTGCCTCGGACTCTCTTCCAAACGATAGATGGTATCCAAAAAAAAAAAAAAGAGAAAAAAAAAAAAGTCGAAGAAAAAAAAACTCATTAGAATGGCAATAGATATAAAAACGCCGTCCCGTGCAGTGAGTGAAGTATTTTCCAGTCTAGATAGAATATCCCTAGCGTTTGGTTGGATTGGGTTGGATATGCCCGGGGTATAGATGACGAATAAAGATGGTGTGGTCATGATGATGGTCGTGAAAAAAGAGTCGAGTTCTATACCATGAGAAAGTGCCGCCGGCAATGCCAGAGATTTCGCTCGCGCAAATGCAGCACACTTGTAATAAAAAAAAAAAACCGTGTCGGAGGAGTGGGAGTCGGTGTTGAGGACCGGTGGCGGCGAAGAGAGAGGGAGCAGCGCGAGCAACCCCAACGGACCTTGACCTATTTCCCTCCACCGAACAGGATGGCCGGCGAAGGGACAGCCCAGATCTAACGTAGCAGCCCCCAAGGGAATCAGGAAAGACGACCGGAGCTCACTTCCCACCCGTCGTCTTCTTATCGCTGCCCCCGCCGCAGGGGTATTGCCTCCTCACACGCTCGCGGCCGCGGGGCGGTTCTCCCGCGTGGTCCTCCATATCGCCGCTGCTCAGCCGACGGCGATCCTCCTCGTACCAGGTGCTCAGACTCTTGCCGCCAAAGGTGAGGTCGTCGTCGTCGATGACCGTGGGCTGGACCCAGGGGGTGGATGCGGCGTCGAGCTCGCGGGCCGAGGGGTCGAGCGCCCGGAGGTTGGGGACGAGGTAGTAGGTTGTTGATTCTGCGGATGGCGACATGGTGGCGGGGGTGGTTGTGGCGGTTGTAGTAGTAGGGTGCTGCTGCTCGTGCTCGTGCTCCTGCTGGTGGTGGTGGTTGTCGCCTGTGCCCTTCGACGGTGGGTGGTTTGTCGAGGGCTGTGGTTGTTGGGCGCGTGGAGGCGACTTGTGGTTATCGTTGTCCTGCCGCAAAGCATCCAGCGCGACGGTGGTAGACAGGTATATGGTACTGCTATAGAGTACTAGATGTGTGTGGGAGTGTCGAGGATTAGCCGATGGTGAGCGGATGTATAGACCTGGGTTGTCCTAGTCGAGTTGGATCCCGGTGTGTGGTATTCAGTTATTCACGATCTGGTATCCACGGTACTGGCGAGATGGAATGAAATGGCATGGGAAAGGTAGGTAAATAGGGTTGAGAGGTTAAGCATGAATAGAGTGGCAGCTGTCGTGTTCTTTATTGAAAATCCCGTCTTGCCTCGGGCGCGAATGGCGCGTTGGGGGGGTACGCTACCTGAAGTACTTGGACGGTGGCGCCCTGGAGGGGAGTGGCGAACGGTAAGGCGAAGCGGGGAGTTGGGGGGTGTGTGTGGATACGACCTTCCTTAACCGCTGATCCGCAACCAGGCGGCGAGCCCTGTTTGGCACCTTGAATTCGTTAGTATTACTACTGGCTGACCATCTGATACATGTACGTATGAAGCGCGAATGATTGCACTCATGTTTTGCCATCCGTACTCAAGTCGTCTTCCAAGCTACCTGGAGGTATCGTTGATATTCATATAGTCACTGTCCGCTGAACCCCATGATCGCCGGATCGCGGGGATGCTCTGGGAGGCGTACGAGAAAAGCGGAACGAGATCGGCTGATGACGGTTAATATGGAAAGCTCGGCTTCACCTGTCCCCAGCGAGGCCCCGTGGAAAAAAGCAGCCCGCGGGTATTGATGACGGTTTCTGGGCGCCGAGATGACGGTCGGGCCCCCGGGGGGGGGGGCAAGACAGTTGTGACTTCGGACCCCAGTTCTAGATCTAGATCTCCCGACCAGGCAACTCACGATACGAGCCAGGCCATCATCAGGCTCCCAGCACAACTGCTCGTACTCGTAGCCCTTCCAGACCGTCAGCCGCACAGGCAATAGCCCCAAAGCAACGCAGGAGACGCGACTATTGATTTCAGCATTGGGAGTCTCACGGGCGTCGGCAGATATCAAATCATGTCCGCCAGCATGCAGAGCAGCAGCCTCGCCCAGAGTTCCCGAGGAGGAAGCTGAGATTTTGGGGAAGATGCGGGATGGCAAAGTGCCACAAAGTAACATATACAGTAGCCGAGGGGTGTGGGTATGTGTGCCGGCAAGGGCGTGTGCATATCAATCTCGTAGCTGCCCCGATTGCCTCTGCCGGTGCGTGCTGTTTAGCTGGAACGATAATACCAGGTAACTACTTACAAGTACCTGTCTCGCCGCCACGTTTTCTCCAGCTCCGTGCAGACCGGAGGTCAACATCCGTGTGGAATCGGGTTGCTGTGAGTTCTGATACTACCTAGGTAGTAGTCATCTGCCGGCGACGTGGTGCCTTGTGGCTGCTTGCTGCCCACGGCACGTACCTACCAATGTGTACTACTACTACTACTACTACTAGGTTAGTGGTACTCATAGTGATACAAGTCGGCGGCCAATACGCGAAACTTGAATATGGAACATGATATGGCCATCCTCGTCACATGCATCCCCCTTCACTGAGACCTAGACGCCCGGCCTGCCCCCAGAAGGGGACATGCGGCCTTGGCTCTGGATCATCCAGTCGAAGAATGGCGGGGTTGAGCGGCGCGGGGCTGCTACCGCTGTCGCTGCCGGTAACGATCAGCATGAAATATCAGGCCACGTTCCGCCTTGTCGGGGGACGATCGATCCTCTGATCGACAGACTTTTGGACTCGTCAGTTTGGCTCATAATTAAGCTTGCATCCCTTGAGTGGTCAATATGGAGTCTTGCTGCGTCTTACCACCATCTGTCCCTCCGTGTCCTGAACCCCTCTGCTCGCTCTCGCACAGCAGCCCGGGCAATGCATGCAGCTTACGGTCAGCCTCATCGCGTCGCCATGGCCCGCGGCAGCAGCCTCGTCGCCCGTCAAGATAAGCCGAGAGACTCTCCGCATAAATCCATATATAAATCAATACCCGCCCCTCTCTGTACCGCTTGGCAACCCCGGCGGGTCCAACCCCCATCGCTGCCGCTGGAGCCAGCCCAGAACAGGATTTTCATCGGAACCTGGACCGGAGCTCGGAGACCAACCCGTCGATGCATGCCGTTCCCGTCTCCCAGTGACAGAACCGCCACGCTCGCATGATCAGGTAGTACTGTACTCGTACTTGTAGAGATGCAAAAACCATGGTCCACCGTACCCCTAATAACGCGGACGGATGACCGGACTTGTACGAGTAGTAGAGTGCAGGTGGTGCCGTGGTGGTGGTGTCCGTGATCCGTAAGGTATCCTGCCACATGGGCAAGTAATTCCGGGGAGCGCACTTTCCCATTCTTGTCCTGGACTCCCGGCCCTGGTGCGTACCAGGTATGACGTAGACGTCACCATCCCCCATCATGACGATGCCCAGACCCGTGATGCACGGCTTCTGCGCCCATGACGACACTCTTCCGTTTTCCCTCATCTATCTCGAGTCGTCGCCTATACGGATACATTCTGCTTATTATTATTTTCCTATCCTTCTCGCGAAGCCAGTGGCAACGATCCTTGCTTCCTGCTTCCTCGTCCACATGCGCTGCTAACGGCGGCCCGCCACATGGCCTCCTTTGGACCTCACATTCCCAGTCTCGAAAGAGTCGGTCAGGAATGAGAGCCGGGCGCAGCCACCGCATGCAGTCGAGCGGTTTCATGCATCTCTCTAATTATAACCTAACTAGTTCTCGGATCTTCACTACCGCAATGGCGCCCCATCCTGGAGCGCTCCTATCCCCTTCGAAACGAACGTACTCCCCGATCATCTCTCGTCTACATTCCAAATCACCCGCGAACCGAATCCTCCACGGTGGCAACCTCGTGGCACCGCGGACCCCTCTAGAATGCGGCAGCCCCGGACACTGGGCTGGGGGATCGTGCGCGCGTTTCAGGTCAAAGACGGACACTAGTAGTCTGTCCTCGATCTGTGGGCGGTATACCCTAACGCTGTGGCACGATCCATTCAATACATTTATCGGACACTCGATGAATGGGGTCCGATTATACTCATGTGCAGGGCCGATTCACGAAGCGACTGTGACCGGAACACCAGCTAAAGTGCGGCGCATTCTCCGCCTCGATCATGAGCTTCTCCCTCGCCCTCACCCGCACTGACGCCTCACAGCTCTTCTCGTCGTACTTGGCTGTCCCGACCTCGCCCACCCTGCTGACCCGCGACTCCACACCTCTCATACCGCCGAAATCTCCAGAAGGAGGACTTGCTCTCTCTCGCGATGGCTCACTTGCCAGCCCGGTGCGCCATGATCAAGTGCAGAACTTTGGTCACCCGCTATTTGGAGGTTGGATCGAAGTATATGTGTTTTTGCCTTTTCTCCGCCTCCGAGTCCCATACCATGCTATCCCGGAGCTGTTGTCCCATACGTGAAGAGAGCACTACTGCTCGGACTGTAGCGAATCGCTACGGGCTGTAATCCTTATTGATACAACACACGGAGCTACATCCCAACATACAGGGCCAGATACACATTCACACGGGACAACGAAAAGGAACTGAGAGAGAAACATACTGGATTTTCCAGTCTTCTATGAATACAATGTCAATGCCATTTTTTCGGCAGACCCAAATATACTCCTTCCGTACGTAGATCGGCCTGTGCGGCCCTGATCTGGGGTATAATCTATGCAAAAAAAAGAAAAAAAAAAGAACAGCAAAACCAACAAACCAACCAAGGCAGACAACAATGCAACACTCATCCCACACTCCAAAACTCCAAAACATAACTCCAAAAACAACCAGTCCAGCACCCTAACGCCGGGCTAAATATGCTGTAACGATAACATAATCCTCAAACACTTTTCGTGAATCGTGACCAGCTGACGGGAGTGTAAATGTGAACACAGACACCAAGGACAACCTGATCCCCCCCAAGCTCAGGTCTGTGTCCCCGTGTCTGTGCCCACGCCATTCCCCTCCCCATTCTCCCGCCGCTGGCCGTGCCCAGCTTCTTCGCCACCCGGAAGAGTCGTGACGCGGGTGCAAATATCAGGAACAGACCCGATCTCCCCCAAAATCACGTCTGCCCTCGCGTCTGCGCCCGCGTCACTCTCTTTGCCGGTGTTCCATTGCCGGCCATTCCCAGATTCTTCGCCGCCCGCGAGATTCGCGACTTGGGTGCGGCCTTCGACTTCGTCACGCCGGTACCGCCCTGAGTGGGCTTGGTTTTGGGCGCAGCCTTGCTTCGCTTCGCCTTGGGAGTCTGGTGAAAGCTCTCCAGAGGGTCCCTCCAACCAACGTTCTTACCGCGCTTCGAGGGCCTCGGCTCTGTGTTGCCCTCGTCCGTATCCTCGCCAGACCGCTCCTCCGAGACTCTAGCAAGAACTTGCTGGACGGACTCGGAGTTCCCCCTGTTCTTCTTCGTGTTTAGGCTGGTCTGGCGAGTGAGATCCGCCTGCTCGTTGCGGACGGACTTGATGACTTGGTTCCCACGGCCCGCTCCTCCCCGGAGCTTGATTGGCGTGGGAATCGCCGACTTTGGCGGCTGTGCTTCAGGCTTGTTCCTGATGCGGGTAGAACGACGTGGCTCCTCCGTTCCATCCGCGCCCTCGGCCTCCACAGCAGGTGAGCTGCCTGCTGCTTCCTCGACCGGCTTCGAGGCCACCGCCTCGGTCTTGGTCTTCCTCCCCTCGGCCCCACTCTTCTGCGACCTCCCTGTATGGCGGCGCTTCTTTGAAGGCGATTCCTCCTTGGCCTTGAGCGGGGACCTCTGCTCTTGCATGGCAGTGTCCAGCTTTCGCTTTCCTTTCACCGGAATCGGGCTTCCAGCATTGGGGCTCTTATCCCCGAGCGGCTGCCGTTGTGCCAGATTGGCCACAGGTGACCCCGTTTCAGTGGTCGTCAGCCTCTTAGGCTTCGACCTGCGGATGAAAGCATACATGTAATCGCGTCCCGGGCTGTCATCATACTGCACACCAAACCCCCTCGAGATCGCAGTCTCAGAAGTCGCGGCCTTCGTAGCTTCCACTACGGGCTCGACATCCTTAGGCGCAGTGGCCTCTTCGGACTTCGGTGTCGCCGGTTTGTTAACAGGCGTGAATGATGTCGCAAATGCAGGACTAGTCGCCGGGGCTGCGGCGACCATAGTCCGGGGAGTCGCCTTCGAAGGCGTCGAAGCCTGAGTCGCCTGGGCATCTGGGGTTTCAACAGATGCCTCCTTGGCATTGGTCGGAGTAGGCTCCGGGGCTGCCGCAACCATAGCCCCGGGAGTCGCCTTCGAAGGCGTCTGGGCCCGAGTTGCCTGGGCATCTGGGGTTTCCGCAGATGCCTTCTTGGCAATTGTTGGAGTGGAATGGTCCACTCGACATGGCGAGAAGTCGATATCGCCATAGGTGGGCGTCTGGAAGGACGGCTCGAAGCCAATATCGCTGATCAGGCCAGAGCTTGGGGCCTCTTCCGCCTCCCGCTGCAACTGGCGGGTAGGAGTAAGATCCAGCTCGCCGAGGCCACTGAGGCTGGAGCTCTCTGAACCTCCAGAAGTCACACTATGTGTGGGAATGGGAGCTTCCTCAATGGCCTGCGATGGTTCGCAGAAAGAAATGAGGTCTTCGGTGCCATCAACCAAGACCCCCTCCTCTGGAACGACGGACTGCAACTGGGAGGTAGGCGTAAGATCCAGCTCGCCGAGGTCACTAAGGTTGGAGCTCTCTGAACCTCCAGATGTCGCCCCATGTGCGGGAATGGGAGTCTCCTCAATGACCTGCGATGGTTCACTGAAAGACATCAAGTCTTCGGTGCCATTGACCGCGGTTCTCTCCTCTGGCGCGGCGGAAACCTGGATTTGGTGTCCATTGACAGGAAGTCTCGGGGTTGAGGAGATGGCGGAGGGTGTAAGTGTGAAGCGGGACTCGTCAAGGACCTGGCTCATGGGGAACATGTGACCGTACTTGGCCGGCAGCTTAAACCGGACCACAAGCTTGCCATCTTCGTGGGTGAGAACAACCTTAGCGTTGCCACCACACTTCTCCTCAACCATATCGGCAAGCTCTCTGACCTTGACCGCCTCTTGATCAGGTCCATCGCGAGAAGGTTGCATGCCAAAAATGTCGGGATTCTCACGCATATCGATATTGTATACCGCCTTGCGCTTGGCAGGGGATCCATCAGTGTACACCCCCTTACGCTTGGCGGGGGATCCATTGGTGTCGCGGGAAGGCTTGGAGTTCGCCTTCAGATATGCTGGCAACGGCGTGTAAAATTCAATGCTGTTGCCTGCTGTGGGGCTTGCGACAGTTCCTACACTGTCGCACCGAGGGCGGACGGGTGTGGAGGGGCCCGCGTCAGCGGCGCCATCAAACCGATCAATGCCAGCGAAGAACTTTTGAGGGGAGGCCGAGAAACGGCGCGCCCTGTCCTTCAAGAGATGCTGCAAAAGCGGTTCGCTCCGACGGCGGTCGGCCTTGTCGCCAAACAGGGAGTACTGCTCGCTGGCCTGCGTCTGCTCGAAAGACGCGTCGGAGAATTGGAACGTAATAGCTCCGGGTGAAGCCTTCTGGTCAAACTTCTTCCACGAAGATGGGGTAGGCTGAGGAGGGGTCGCCGAGACGGGGACCTCGGCCATCAATATATCTGAACCGTCGGGTTCGGTTCGGTCGGTGATTGTGCTGAGGTCTGGAACGCCTGCAGCTGCGAGGGGCTCGCGGGGATCATTGCGGCTCCCTTCGAGGAGAAGCATGTGCTCCACCAAGTCTGTTCTGGCCGTGTTCAGACCGTTGGTCTCCCAAGCTGCGACCACCATGGCCACCAGACTGCGGTAGAAGGCCAGGTTGGCACCAGGTGCTGGGGTAGAATCGAGGCGGCGCTTTTGCCGGATGATAGGGGCTAGGCCACCAAGGCGATAGTTGCGGTCGTTGTAGTCGAAGGCGGAATCGGGATGGAGGGCAATATGGTTCACGACCTCGGCTGATACTGGTTAGCAAAAGCGTCGGGGGAGCCTCGGTAAACAAAGTCAACATACCTTTGGCCTTCCAATATGCGAAGGAGGCTTCAGCTTCGGTCTGGGTTATGATGAATGCAGTCAAGCCCTGTGTGGCTTCTGCGGTAGTTCGCACGCGTTTCGACAGGCTGATCTCGTTGTCCTTGTCGGTGTAGTGCGTGTCAAAGGGGCGCGGCGCAATGTAACGTCGGTACTGCGCGATATGAGGGGTCATCAACTTCATGACAGTGTTGCGTCGTCGTCCATGGAGCTTGCGCGCGGGCTTAGGGACGCGTTGCCACTGTGGCTTGCTGTCCCTGATACGGGCTTCGAGGTGGGAGGCCCAGTTACTAGAAGCACACACATGTTAGCTGAGTGGCTCAGTCCATCGAGGCATATCAAGAAGTTATCCTTACATAATCGATGGCTGTGTGCCAAAGAAGTCTTTCGCGATCGTGGCAGGACCGGAAGTAGTTGTGGTCATCGGGAAGAAGGAGATGAATGACGCGGAGGGTGAGAGGCTAGAAGATGTTAGATTAGAGGGTTACTGGAATGAAAACAAATGGAATGAGGAATGCGGAGATATCGTACATCCTTGGGGCCTGTGGCCAGCCAAGAGACGCGGTCGGCAGCATATCCATCGCGGTGGATGGCGCTGCCGACTGTCTGAGCAAACAATGGGGAATCCCCAGGCGATGGAATGCGCAAGCAAAGAGCAAGAGCTATGTGTAGCTTCTTTCACAATGGGAAGAGCAAAGAGAAAAAGGAGTTACGAACAGCGATGAACGCAGGAAAGTGCAAGTCAGAAAGCAAAGTTTGTGATTGCTGACGATTCAAGAATCGCGGTGCGTAGTTGTGGAGGAAAGAAGCAGAGGGACGTGACAGGGGGGGGTGTCGCGACGCGGGGGTGTTTTATGTTTACACCCCAGGTCCCAGATCACCCGCAAGACCATTGGCGCTACGTCTGTAGTCCAACTCGGGCCGCCAGAGTTGACAGGTGTTCGACTATCCGGCGAGCCTCTCGGATGTCAGTGGCATGTCGCTGTATATCACTGCGACGGCCAGTAATAAATTGACACCTCAGCGAAACTGACAGTGAAATTGTGAGCGAATCATAAATTGTAAAGGCGCTTGCCGAACAATTCGCCGCCCACGGAAACCCCAAAAAGGATGCAGATGTGCTCGCTCTAGAAATAATTGATTGTGCGCACAACCAGTGGGTGGTTTTGATCTGGACCCGCATCAGCCACGTCGAGCTTTGACGGGCGCAACAAGACATCCAGCCAAAGCGCCACCATCGCATATACATAATACGGCACGTCCGTAGTTCGTACATGTACTCCGAGACAATGTGTCAGATGGGTTAAAATAAAATATCCATCCTCCGATATTTACGACCCCCGCTAGTACAGTAGTTTGGCAAAAGCTAAATAGAGCTCTAGCTAGATCTCAGCTACACCAGGGCGCGCCAGATCGATCTGAAGCCAGCATGCAGCCAGGTGGCCCGAGTTGGGAGGCGTGCCGCGCAGCCGCAATGCCATGGTGCCCACTGCACACCAGCGACCACCACCATCGATTGCTCCCAAAAGGAGTCTAGCGCTATCTGCCCCTCCATCGGAGCCTCATCCTGAGGCCAACGTCATCCGCCGCTTCGTGGCAGTTTGACCACTCCAACCTTAGGCCACCACGGCAGCACCCGTTCCAGCAAGGCAAAGCCAGAAGCCCTGGGGTGATCTCCCAAACACACCCGAGTATAAATACTCCAGTCCGCCAGAGTCGTCCACGAGCCGACCGGCCCCCGCTACGTCAACATGAACCGCCTCTTCGGGTCCAAGCCGCAGGGCCCCAAGCCCACCCTCAACGGCGCCATCGGCAACATCGACACGCGCGTCGCCTCCATCGACACCAAGCTCAAGGCCCTCAACGGCGAGCTGTCCGCCTACCAGGAGAAGCTCTCCAAGATGCGCGAGGGGCCGGGGAAGCAGGCCATCAAGCAGAAGGCGCTCAAGGTGCTGCAGAAGCGCAAGGCTTACGAGGCCGAGAAGGACAAGCTCGAGAGCCAGGTCTGGAACATGGAGCAGGCGCAGAGTATGCAGGACAACCTCAAGAACGTCATGACACAGGTCGACGCCATGAAGACCACCAACAAGGAGCTGCGCAAGCAGTACGGCAAGATCGACATTGATAAGATTGAGCGCCTGCAGGACGAGATGGCCGACCTGATGGATGTGGGCAACGACATACAGGAGAGCCTCGCCCGCAGCTACGATATCCCCGACGAGGTCGACGAGTCCGAGCTGGATGCTGAGCTGGAGGCCCTGGGCATGGAGCAAGAGCTCGAGCAGGAGCTGGGTGGTGGTACTGTTCCCGGATTCCTGCAGGATGAGGTCGTGCCCGAGTTTGTCGACGAGCCGCCGCAGACCGACGACCAAGTAAAGCAAGTGGCTGGGTGATGATATTGCTCTTTGACGCGTGGGAGGGGGGATCAACGAGATATACGAAACGATGAATGAGGTATGGGAGGCAGCGGCATAGCGTACGTCCGTACACACCGTTACAGAGTGGCGTTTGGGGGTTTTTTTTTTTTTCTCGGTGTATGCTAAGCTGCTGGCAATCCATCTCACTTCTGGCGTAGCGGAGTCCTCGGTAAACAATTTAGAATGATAATTACCAGTACTTATTATGACAAGAGTCCCGTACCACCATTCGGAAGCCGGTACAAGTCCCACGCCTGCAGCTGATAACTCCCTCGCAAGCCCGAGCTTGATTCGATACATGTAACAACTTCCCCACTCCAATACAAGTTCTTCTAGAAAAAAAAGCTCCCCATTCGAAACGCCAGAAGTACATTGCATTGCGACTGCGTTGCTCCCCTTGCGCCAGCAGGCTACCCAAGAAAAAGAGAAAGAAAAAACACAAACCCCAAGACGTGCCATAAAACGCGACCAGCCCAAGTACTCGTATACGCTTTCTAATCCACAGTAGCAAAGAAGCGGCTCGCCTCTTCCAGCTCGGGGTCCCCGTTGCAAAAGTCCCATCCGGAGATGATGGGCGATTGGCAGCAGCAGATGATCTTGCGCGCGTCAAACTGGAGCTTGAAGACGCGCGCCGGCGTGTTCTCCGGCGCCGGAATGTGACCTTGGGCCACTCCCGGGTGAGCATGCCCGCCGCCGCCGTGGTGTGGTGGAGGCGCGGAAGCATTCGGCTGGCCCTGCGCTGGGGCTTGTGCGGCCGCGCTCGGGATAGCCACCGCGGCTTCCGCGGGAGGAGGTTGTGGCGTGGCTGCTGGCGGCGTCTCGAGCGGTTCGGCCGCGCCCGCCGAGCCTGCCGTGGCTTGGTTCGAGAGCACCGCTGTTCCCTCGCTTCGTTGGCCAGCCGTTTGCGCGTTTTGTATGCTGAGAAGAGCATCTGACACCACCTGTCTTAGCTGCGCACGCACGATGGCTGAAGGCTCCCGCTCAATCGTCACTTGCAGGTAGCTGTGGTGGTTGACGATGTCGGGGTAATTGGCCAAGGCCTGCTGCAACGCAGCGGCGCCCGCAGGAACCACCTGGTCGATCAGCGCCCTACTCACGCTAGGTGAGAGCGGCTGTGCATTTTGGGCACCGGGTACAGGGGCAGCAGAACTTGGTCCGCCGGCAGAGGGACCAGGCTGTTGAGCACTTGGACCGACGGACGGCTGCGGTGCTACCTGTGCGAGGGCGGCGATGGGGTTGTCGGGAGCAGGCAGGCTAGCCTCCCGTTGCTGGGCGCGTGCGGCTGCCTCCTCTTGGCGTAGGTGATGTGCAGGCTTCCAGACACCCTCCTTGTCGCGTCTCCAGATGATGATGGTCTGGTCGTAGGACCCAGACACGATGCGCCCATAGGTCCTCCCTCCGCCACCGCCAGGGGGCAGCTTCGCCCCGTATGCTTGGACATCGGCGGGACGCGAGCTACCAGCATTCGCACGACGGTTACGGTCATTAGGATCCACCAGTCCCTCCTCCACAGCCTTGAAATACTCGGCATCTACCCTCCTGGCCTCGGCCTCGTCCTCGGCTTGGCTGTATGGTAGGTCACAAAATCCAGCCTGCACGGTGCGGACGAGATGGTTGTGCCCGCGAAGGGTTGCCACTTTGAGTCCCGTGGCCGCGTCGAATATGCAAACCTCGTTATCACTGCTTCCACTCACAATCCTTCGCCCATCAAATTCGACGCACGCGATTCCCTTGTCGTGTGCGGGAATTGTCAGGGTACATACTTGGTCCGCCCAGTTCCAGACCTTGATGTGCCGGTCGCCCGATACTGACACAACAGCATCACCACGGACCTGGATGGCATTGACGGCAGCACTGTGGCCGTCCAGCCTCCCAATCATGGTGTACGGGGGCTTGACAGGGAGCTGTCTCGAGAGCTGTGGCTCGTAGCCGTAGCTTCGCACGATTCTTCCGACCGGGTAAATCATGTCATTGTTACCACTGGAGTCATCGGGATGCAGAGGTCGGCGGTTGAAGATCCTCACGATCCTGTCTTTGGACGAGGTGACAAGAATGCGCTTGTCGAACCGGACGTTGAGGACTGATTCGTGATGGGCTCTAACAATACGATGGAGTATCTCGCCAGTAGAAAATCTCCAGATGATGACATTTGAGTCGCTGCTGCCGGAGATGAGGAGATCCTCTTGGGGGTCGGCGTCGAACTGGAGGCAGAGAACAGAGCCGCGGTGGCCCAGGAGGGGAGGACGGGCTAGCCGTCGGGTGTGAATGTTCCATATCCTCATGGTCTTGTCCCTGCTCCCGCTGACAAGATGGTTCGCGTCGAACTGGAGGGAGTAGACGCACTCCCGATGCCCCTCCTCTGGATGGTTTGGGTGGGGGAACTGGAAAGTGACATACTTGGCCAGCTCCCAGTTAGACTCGAGGCGACGCCTCATATTGTAGAGATACTTCCAATTGATGCGATAACGAGACTGACTGGCATCCCACATCCACAATGTCGACCGTCTTAGCGCTTTGGGATCCTGGGGCGGTAGAATCGGAGGCAAGGACGATTCGGGCGTCGTATACTTGTACCTTCCCTTTTCTCGAGATTCCGACGACGATGACAACGACCCAGAGGTCCCCGTCTGGGAAGAAGACCTGTCCAAGTCCATCTCACCTGAAGACGTAAGGGCCGGTTGGTTCGACAAGGCGGACGGTGACGGTCCAAACATGCTCGGCCCCGAGCTGACCCCTCGGCTCCCGAGGCGGCCGAGGCCTGGCATGGACACATCCACGTCGTCGTCGTCGTCGCTGACGAGAGCGCGGATCTTGCTGGTGTGTCCTTCGGAACTCTGAATGCGGTGCAAATATCCGATGGAGTCGTTGAGACCGACGTTGACGATGGCCTCGCAGGACTCAATCTCGGTCCGGACAGCCTTCCAACCTTCCATGTGGTACAGTCGCTCCCATAGTGCGGAGTCGAGGGCGAGGTCACACCAAGTGCGACATGTTCGAATAACGTTGACGAGTGACACGGGATCGAGGCAGGCAAGAATCTTGAGGCAGATCTCGGGGGGCAGGTATCGGATAAAGTCTCTGTAGAGACGGGGGCTGAGGGCCCACACGATGTCAGAGACGGCAGACGTAGGGAGCTCGCTGAGGATCACCATGGCAAGTCCTGCAGATGGGTTAACGATTCTGTGCCATTCGACTGCATGCTTTTGGGGATGACGGACTTTTCTTCAGTGCCAGAGGAAGATGAGCAGCGTTGGCAGAGATCCAGGCGGGGAGGTCAGAGGGGGACCTGAGATTTGCCAGCGCCGCGGAAAGGCCGTGCTGCATTGTCGGGTTCAGAGGGTCTTCGGAGTAGCCTTCGTCGGGGGGATGGGGGGGCGAGAAGGCGTCCATGGTCAGCCTGTCCCACTTGGACATGATCGCGGGGAGCTAAGTGTATCAATCATGCGGCAGGTGCGATTGTTGCGCACCGCGGATAGGAGTCGAGATCGGTGGGAAAGGGGACGGAGTCCGTTGGCGTTGGCCAGGTACAGGCAAACAGAATGCAAAGGAGCAAAGCGAGCGGACGACGGAGATGGCGGCGGCGGCGGCGGCTGCGGATGGCGAGTTGACGCGGATAAGGTGCGAGACGATGTTTGCGACCGCCTGAATTCCGGGGAATCAGAGCCGCCAGGAGTACGTACCACGACGAAATTCAGCGTGGGCGGGACTGGCAAGATGGAGTGGTGTTGAGTTAATAATACAGATTGTGAATGAGCAAGGCGGCCAACACTCGCGATGTGATGGGCGGAGGTGGCGGTTGGCAACCGAAGTTGTTTGTCTGGGAACCAAGCGAGGAGGACCCGAGTTGCCAGGCGATGGCCAGGGCGGCTAAGGTAGGTACTACCAGTAGTAACCCCCGCTAGTAGGTAGCTGGGCTTTTATTAGTGTGAGGAGGCGGCCCCAAGGTGGCCCAGGCTCCAGGCTCCAGGCTCCGCTGAGTCGCTGACAGGCGGGTGGACAGTGGACGCCGCACCGCAGGTTGTTGACAGGGGCTTACGGGGCGAGCCGGTTGGTGACCAAGCCCCGGAATGACCCAAGCCACCATACAGTACGAGAATGTACGGAAAATATTCAATGGAAGGTTCGGATTTATACTAGTAGTAATCACTTCTACCAGTCTTATTAATCAACAAGTACCAAGTTAGTACGTCTGGACTCCAGTCTGTTACCAGCCGTACTTCCAAATTTATACTGTGTCAGGTAATACTAGGCAATCTGGTGCTGGGCCAAACTCCCCAACCCCTGCGTTGCTAGACTGTTAGTACCAGACTATCAATAGCGCTACGTACTAGGAATTAGCAGTAGTAGCGTTGGAGACCAACTGTTGGAGTTTTGAACTCGCTCATCGTCAAGTTCCGCCTTCTTCTGATTTAGCTACAACTAGTAGCACCTAGTTGGTATTACCTGGGACTCGTTGCCCGACGTGCCGTCACTAACGATGGCTACCTTGCCACTTAGGTAGACTTGTCAAGCCTCGGTCACCGGTCCATATCCGTATCCGTACATGTAATTGGGAACACAGAGAAAGGTGACAAAACGATACAGAGGGACCGAATCCAAGGAGAATCCCGTGCATGACAATTATCCGAGAACATACATGCATCCAATACCCCGATCTGGTGGTGGTGATCGACGGCACTGCAGAGTGGCCGCGCAGGCCACCAGCGAAACGTGGCCCGCGGGTCTCGACTCTCCGAAGGAGGTACAGCTGGCGGCGGCCGGGAGCGCGCAGGAAGCATGTGGGCTACGTACTCCGTCCGGTGTGCTGTGCATCAAGATTCCGGTACAGACTACTCCATTAATTACTATACCCATAGGGATGAGGATCCGGGAAAGCAGGAAAAGGAGGTGGGCGTGCCGTCCATCAGCGTCACCCAGCAGCGGTCCATCCCCATTGCGCTCGAGCTTGGCAATGGCCCGCGCGGGCATGGTGTCGACTAGGGTCCTACGCACTTCCTGGGGGCGGTTGTGATTTGAAACAGCATATGGGAGGTGGTGGGTGGTGGTGGGTGGCTTCGAATCGCATCCGTGCCCAACGGACTGTGGACCGCCGCCCAAAGAAAGATCCTGTTCACAACTTGAAGTTGACGGGCAAAAAGGAGAAAGTTGCCATCCATCCACTACCTGCCCGTGGTATGTCTGCTATGTCTGTACCTGCACGAACCTGTACCTGCACCTGCACCTGCACCCGCACGTTGTAGCTGAGGAAGGTACGACACACGGGAGTACAATCAATCAACTGGCAGTTCGCCCACCTTGCTGAGTCGCCGCCGCCTCCCATTGCCACTACAGTATTACCTTAGTGCGTCAAGCGTCGTCCCCTCCTCCCCCCCCTTTCGAGCCCCTCCTCCCAGGAGCTTCAGTCTCCCGTCTACTCTCTCTCCCCGTGCACTTGCCCAAGCCAAGACCCACGTGTTCGAAGACCGTCTAAACCGCCAGCCACCCAACCCGACCATCCACGTCCCACCGGCCTCGTCTGGCATTCAAAATCGCCAAAACTGCTGGTACATACTACCAGCATCTGCACGGATTGTACGAGTACTGCTGGGCTTGGCTCGCATCCCGCCTGCACTACGCCTGCGCCAGCACCAAGTGCCGCCGCCCTGGTTCCAGCCCCTCGGCGTCTGCATCAAAGCCCCCAGCGACACCGACCGAACCCTTCCCCTCCTCACCACCGGCAACCCGCAACTCGCAGGCCCAGACCTCGAGCGAGAGACGAAACAGACAAACTCTGCGCACCGCACAGCACGAGACCCCCTCTCGCAGCTTCATTCACCCGTGGCCGCGCTCCGACCACGACGACAACGAAGACGACGGCAGCAACAGACGCATCCCGTCCACCTTTGGCCGCCTAAGGTCGAACGAACGACAGAGCCGCGCCCGTGCTCCAGGGCTGCGCCCGACGACGTATGGAGTAGGAGGCTTTGCCCCGCTACCCAGACTCTCCCATCTCCCCAGGCGTAACCTATCGGAACGTGGCATCCCTCGTATATCAGCATGAGTGCGCCTCGCGCAAGCCAGCTGTCGGGTTCGACTATCGCCGGATCGTCTGTATCCCTGAGTTCCATGAACAATGTGGTCACCAGTCCGAACGGTCACATCATACCCACTACCAACATCATCAATCAGAAGGCCGACGCCTCCCGATCCCTATACCAGATATGTGTCTCCCTGAAGCAGCGCCTAGCTCAGGTGCCCGATTTCAAGCCCTACCTCGAGCAGCTGGACCCTTTGAGCCCGGTTGACCCGTTATGGAACCTCCTCCGGACCGGCCATCCGTTGCTCGCCATTTATAATAATGCTCTCCAGCCAGATACCCCGCTCAAGGTCGAGGAGAACGTGTCGGAGGCTAAGAAATCAAAGATTGCCATCTTCAAGTTCGTCAAGGCGTGTATGGACGAGCTCAAGGTGCCGCCGCAGGATAGCTTTGTGGTAACTGACCTAATGGGCAACGACACAAGCGGTTTCGTCAAGGTGCGTCAGTCATAGCTACATGCAAGCCCCATAATGTCCAGCTGACAACGGAACAGGTTACCCAAGTTGTCAACTATGTCCTTGACCTCGCTGAGCAGCGTGGCTTGCTGCTCCAGCTCCAACCATATCCCGAAGATGCCCAGGAAGATCCTGCGCAAAAAGCCAAGATGACCTATCGGGACCACATCGTCAAGGAGTTGGTCGACACCGAGCGCAAATACGTACAAGATCTGGAGAACCTGCATGACCTCAAGACAACTCTCGAACAAAAAGGAGCGATACCCGGCGATGTCGTGCACTCCATCTTCCTCAACATTAATGCCATTTTGGATTTCCAGCGACGGTTTCTTATCCGGGTCGAGACGACCAACTCGATGCCCATTCCGACGCAAAAATGGGGTGCCCCCTTCGTCATGTACGAGGACGCTTTTGATATCTATCAGCCTTTTATTGCCAATCAGAGGAAGGCGGCCCTGATGGCGCAGCAGGTCTTCGACAAGATTCAGCAGATTAGCCATCCCGTTGCCCTCGACTTCAACACACTCGATGGTTTCCTTCTCAAGCCTATGCAGCGCTTGGTCAAATACCCGCTCCTCCTGAAGGTACTGACGGTCTAGGGAACCAACGCCATATCTTTAGAGTCGGTGCTAACCGTCTGCCAGGATTTGAACAAGAAAACAGAAGACGAGGAGACAAAGGCCGATCTCATGGCGGGATGCGAGGCGGCAGAGAGGGTGCTGTCCAAGGCCAACGAAGCAGTGAATCGCGACCTGCTCGACGAGGCCTTGGATGACTTGGTCAACAGGGTAGACGACTGGAAGAACCATCAGGTCGAGTCATTTGGGAGGCTGTTGATGCACGGTATCTACGGGGTCATCACAGGCAAGACAGACCAGGAGAAGGACGTACGTACGGACCTCCCCCACAATTCTGGTATCGCTACTGACACGACCCCATCTCCCAGTATGAGATATATCTTTTTGAAAGCATTTTGCTCTGTTGCAAAGAGGTCTCCGCGAATAAGAGCAAGGACAAGAAGGACAAGACCAGATCTACCGGACCCAAGCTACGGAACAAGTCTGCCAAACTTCATCTCAAGGGCAGAATTTTCATGTCTAACGTTACCGACGTCGTGACTCTATCAAGGCCTGGTACGTTTGCCCGGCTGCCCCATACCATATCGGATGGCGCTAACCTGTTCCCCAGTAGGCACTGGATCACATAGTGTGCAGATCTGGTGGAAGGGCGATCCTGGAGTCGAGAACTTCACCATCAAGTTCCCAAATGAGGAGATCATGAAGAAGTGGGCCGAAGGCCTCGAGATTCAACGTAAGGAAAATGGACCTCGAGCGTCGACCAGCCCCGACGCCATTTCTCACGACTTTGCTTGGACGAGGGAGCACGCTGGTGGCCTCGAGAATCCGTACCTGCAGCAGCAGGATGACGATGACGACGATGACTATGGACCTGCCACTGCGCCCGCCCAATTCCCCATGCCTGGACAGCAGCCCGTCGTGATGCCCCGGACGTCCTCCAGCACCAGTCTGCGGCAGCGATCCCATACCGGCGACAGTGCGCAGTCTCTTGCCGGCATCGCCAGGGCACCGCCGCCCCGATTCCCGATTCCACCGCCCCCGGCACCTCTAAGTCTCCAGACCCAGACAGGCGCCATCTCTCCGGGAACTAGGGGCGGGGATAGCTATTTCTCCCCTGTTGACAACTCGCCAGCCTCTTCGCGGACCAGTGCTGCTAGCGGAATGTTCCCGGCCTACTCGGGTTCGAAGGCAGGGACGCCCCAAGCAGTCTGGGATGAGCACACCCGGTACACTGCTCCGGCTATGCCGCGTGCACCCTCCCGAGATGGGACATCTCCTGGCCCGCACGGGATGAACGGCAGGAATCCTCGTGGACCTTCGCTGCCAGCGATGGCGACCCAGAACAGCGCTGCGCAGCAACAGCGGAGTAGGTCCTATAGTACCCCTGATATCAACGGACCGGGCGGCCCACGCCAGCGGCAGCCCAGCCAAGGCGGCAACGTTCCAGCTGTCCCGGGAATCCCACAGCACCTCCACCCGGCCCACGACAGCAGCATTCCGCGTTCTCAGACAGGATCTCCCCGCAATGATCTACCCATCCGCACCAATACGCAAAGCCCCGGTGCTCAGCGCGAGCGGATGCACCAGCACTCTGGCAGCCTCGGAGGTACCATGGCACAGTTCCCGACGCAACCAGTGTACCCTCGAGGGAACACCCCGACCCCAACCGGTGGAAACCCGCTCCTCATCGACTCAGCTAGCGCCAACTCGCGGACAGCATCGCCAGCTCTGGGTACCGGCACATTCTCCCCGCCAACATCGAACCCCATGGCAGGCACGGAGATGCCTTTTCCGACGCAGCTCAAGGTCCGCGTCAACCTGGACAGCGGCAACTACGTCACCCTGGTTGTGGCCTTCAACATCTCATACCAGTCGCTTATTGACCGGATCGACGCCAAACTCGCGCGGTTCACAAGTAACAGCATCGGTAAGGGCATGCTGAAGCTGCAGTATCGCGACGAGGACGGTGATTTCATTATAATACAGAGCGACGACGATATACAGATTGCCTTCATGGAGTGGCGCGAAGGCATCAAAAGCATGTATTCGGGTGGCGTGGGCGAGATAGATCTCTACTGCATCGGAGATGTGGCAGCCACATAAACCGCTACCCCCTCTTCTGGCTGGTAATCTGTGAAGCACATGCCGGCTAGGTGCGATGGGGATGTTGGAGCCGCACGCAAATTCAGGACGCCAGAGCGAAACGCACACACCGGCGCCAGGCAACTTCTTTTTTTTTTTTTTTTCCTTTGCTCATTTTCAACTTCTCACTGCCCACAAGGGTTTGGAAGGACGACGACGGCTCCGACAGCCGAATACGCACGAGGGAGCCTTTGCACAGCATATAGACACGACACTGCAGCGACTTGCACCGAATCAATTACTTGAGCGGGTACCTCTTTCTATTATATTTCTGCGCGTTTGGCCTCAGCGCACAGACGGCCCCTTCGAAACCGGGCCCAAGGCGCTGGGGATGAAGGCATGGCGGGATGAAGAAAGATATTATTGCTTTTACCGATGGATTGAAACGAGGTTAGCCGGCGCCCATCTCACCACTGCGAGGATTACAAGGACCGAGGGAGTCATTGGATCCGTCTCGGTCGACATCCTTTTTATTGAAAGCTGCTGGATACACTATGAGTGGATGACACATGAACGAGATTCGAAAACATTTGAAGCTAGAATGGGAAGTTCTTTTATTTTATTTTACTTATTTGCAGTCCTGCATTTGGAGTTCGGGTGGCTCTGAGCGAAGACTTGAGTTCCTCGTTGCCATTCCCGGGTCTAAGCCCTCGACCGCGAGGGTGGCTTTCGAATGGGCAGCAGAGGGCTGGACTGCTCGAAATGGTGTTGTACATTGTCAATATATACACTTTTCCTATCCCATTGCCCGACTTCTGCGGGTGATATTGTACAGATGCGATATATCTCTCCCAACGCCAAATAAGATGCGCCGCTCCCCGGTCCTCTTGGTATGATATCGTACACCGCTATGTCCGGGCAGGGAGAAATGCCCATCGGTCGTCCTGGAACTCCTCTTTATTCCGCCGATCATGGGTCGGTATTTGCCCCCTGCCCGGTCTCGGCCCAGGGAACAGGCCACGTTCTCCTTCGCTCTCGAGCTTCCGCCTTCCTAGCTCTTCTTTCCCTGGTGGGTGACAAACTTCTTCATACGGCCCAGGTGGTAGTTGATAGTATTAGGCGACGGGCGCGGCGGCTTCGGTCCGTCCATGCACTGGCGCAGCTGGTTCTCGATGGCGAGGCAGCCGGTGGCGTTGTACCCGGCAGATGCCCAGCAAGCTACATCAGTCAGCTTCCGTATTCCTCCCTTCTTCTTCTTCTTCTTCTTCTTCTTCTTCTAGCTCGTATCAGGAGATGTGGCGCCGCAGGGCCAACGTACCAAGGACGGTCGACATGATGGCCAGGCACGGGTTCTCGACTTCGCGCGTGGGATTGTGGACGCGTAGGCGCGGCAGCGGCGGGAGCCGCATCGGCCTGTGTTGACCCGGCATGATGGGAATTGGTCGGCACGGCAGGAGATTGGGGTCGAAGGGCGCTCGTCCGGAGCCTTTTCTTTGCCTGCGACTGACTGCTTCGGAGTTGACCACGGGTCAAGGGTCGTCGCGTTGGCGAGCCGGGGGAAATTTCTTGATCACGTGTGAGCTTGGGGTGCGGTCACGTGCTGACTTGCTGCGTCGAGGCGCATTCGAGGTTCCGGAGTTCGGACCCATATGCCAGCTGCACGACGACGCGCGGATGGGACATATTACATGCTTGCTGCCTTGGCCAAGATGACTCCGCTCGGAGGTATTAGCCTCATAGGCGAGCCAACTTGTCACCCTAGGCGGCCTCACAGGGCTGCCGTCGTCCTTCTTCTGCCTTGCATTGCTGCAAGTTGAGACTCCGCCTGATATCGACAAAACTTCTCACCTAGGCGCTGAGTTCTTTACGGAAGCGAGATGGTACCGTCGGCAGAGGGAGGTCTTGCTCGGCCCGTCTTGGGCTCGTCGCTTCTCATCCGCGTCCTGGGAGGTGTGGCAGCTGCTGTCAAGGCTCCAGCTAATGAGGTTGAGGAAACCAACAAATGGCTTCACCAGATTGGGGCAGGAAATGGACCGACAGGCTCACCCGATAATGGGAACAGAAGCTCGGCTGATACTCTGGAATCCTGGATCCGTGCTCTCTCCAAATGGCATACGGGTGATAGCGCTGTGGCCTTGGGTCTAGCTAAGCTAACCGTTGCGGTTGCGGCTCTCCGTGAACACTCCCGTCACGATATTCCTATGGAGGGATCAAGGCTATCCACCATTTGGAATATTGTCTACGAGGCTCTCAACATCCCGTGCCTGCAAGACACGTGGGCTCCATCGCGGAGTGCGCAGGGGTTCCTTGCTCTGCCACTATGTAGCATCACCAAGAACGGGAGGATCGACGAGCTCTTTAGGCTGCATGTCTGGCTCCCCGATGGCAAGAGGGGAAATCCTAAATTCTCAGTTCATTCGCATCAACCCTTTGCCCACAGTTGGATCCTGGCTGGAGAAGGCAGAGACCACCAGTACGAGGCTCGGGAAGCTGACATTGCAGACGATGCCACCCACGAGGCGTTCGGCCTATCTTGGAACTATGGGGATGGGTTGAGCAGGGCGTATTCAGCCCATCAGCAATCGTCTGCGGTCGAGCCGACTGGAAGACGGTTTTGCATCAGCGAGATCGGGAGCGCTCTTCACCGTCGGAATGACACATATACCATTCCTGCGGGGGCTTTTCACAGCTCCGAAATTTCGCCCGAAGTGCTCCATGCTACCTTATTCTACTTCGACTCTTCTCGGGGCTTCATACCGGACGCACCTGTGCTGGGGCCTGTCAACGGAGAACCGTTTACCCAGCTTCGAGATTCTGCCGGAGAGAGCGCCAGGTCGCTGGCGAGCCATGTCCAACTCGTTCGCTCATGGGAGCAGTTCATGGATGAGGGCCGCCAACATGCTTCCAGGGCCGAATGGGAGCATGCAATGCGGGCATTCATCAATGCCTCGAGGCTGTGCGAGAGCCCCGATGCCGTCATGGGTATGAGGAGGTACAGGGGCCTTGCACTCGGTGAGCTTGGGAACACAAATAGACGATTCGGTCGCTATGCGGAGGCGGAGGGTTTCCTGAAGCAGGCATGCCTTGAGCTGGAGGGCTTTCCGGAATACTCCATATTTCACGGTGAGCTCGGGGTCGTATATCGACATATGGGCCGGCTCGAAGAGGCCAGGGATGCCTTCCAGGCGCAGTATGCCTCGGCGAAGGATCTTCACCTGGACTTGGAAGCGTGCCGTGCCATTGGAAACCTTGGCATGGTGAATTACCAGCTCTCTCAGGGTTCTGGAAGTGATGAGCTTCTGTTGGTAGCCGCAAATCAGCTACAGGAGCGTGTTGATCGCTGTAACAGCATCAGAGAGAACATCCTGGCATCCGAGCGGGATCCGCCGGTACAGCGGCTCAGGCAGTTGGATGTCTGGGCAGCGATCGGCCTGTCCCGCCTCTCCCTCTGCTGTGCCGCCCGCAGCAACATCGAGGAGGCATGTAGAGCAGCGGCAAGTGCGTTGGAACACGCCAAGAAGACGGGAGATCCCACTGTCGTTGCCATCTCGAGATTCTTTCACGGACGGTTACTTGCCGCCAAAGGCCAGCACAAAGAAGCGATGGAGCAGTTCAACACATCTGACGGCTGCACGCCCGCCATCGCCTTCTGCAAGGAGCCGTCGGAGGAACACCGCGGCTATCTGGAATATCTGGTCGATGCCGGAGCCGACATGGATCTTGTGGATGACCAGGGCTACAAGGCTCTGGACTACGCAGTCTTCAACGGGGATGAGCCTTGTCAGGATCTTGTCCTGAGGGGGCTCCGGCACCAATTTAGTTCCGAGTCCAACCTGGAAGAACTCCTTCGACGGAGGCTGAGGGAAGCTAAACTGCGGAAGGGGTATCGTGACGTGTTCCAGCAGAAACTGAGGCCAGTGCTCCTCGCGGGCGGGGATGGTTGTGTCGGGAAATTGCGCGTTGCTTATGCGGACGCTGTGGCAGCAGACGCGGGTGTCGGGGAGATGTTCGATCGGCTCAAGGTGGTCCCCTATGGAGAACTCTTGCGCTTTGGGAGGCTGCCTCGATCTAGCGATCGCCTGTTCAGGGAGCTCGGCACCAGTAAGGAAGCGGATAGGCGACATTTTGTCATCTTCTTCTCCTACAGGTGGCTGAACCCCATGGCAGTTCCCAGCGGTGGGAGAGCGGATGATGAGAAACACACACAGTACAGGAGGATGCTGGGCGCTATTGAGAGCTTCTTGGCATCACACAAAGATGTCAGCCGCGAGCATCTCCTGATATGGGTGGTAAGTATTTATAACCCTTCATCCCCGTCACTCCCCAAGATGGCCGGTATTCTTATTAACGATGCTTACAGGACTATGCTTGCGTGGACCAGGACAATCCCTCGAGCGGTGTTGCCGCTCTCCCCATGATCCTGGCCCAGTGCGATGCTGTCGTCAGCCTCATCGACGACCAATACTACGAGAGAGCCTGGTGCTCCGTCGAAGCCATGATGATCAGCACGTTACGGAACTCGTATGGCGTCCACCAGTGGTATGAACAGACCATTGGGGAGGCAACTACCGAGGGTGGAGAGGGCACTCGGGGGTGCGGTATGCTCAGGGATGGGCCGACGGGGCTTTCTATCGACATGGCGGAGAAGAAACTGAGCTTTGAGGAGGAACGGCCGCAGTTGCTGTTCCTCGAGAGGCAGATCCGCTTGCTTGGGTGATGGGCGAGGGAGGCCAGGGGAAGGCTCTTGGCGTGAACGGACAACACCTGTCTCCGCATCAGCCGCTGCTGGCGAATGAAGAGCCGATTGCAAGTTCTGCCAAATAGGGGCAGATCTGGACTACTAGTATATCTATCGGTATCAAGGGTATACTCCATACTTGCATTCCAACCCCGCAATCAGCACTAAACGCCCGCTCAAAGACAAGTATCCCAGAAAGCTCGACAGTCGCTCTCAGCATCATCGGTCAGTGCTGGTCTTCTTGTTCGACTCATCTTCTCTCGTCATTGCTGTTTACGGCCGGCACGCAGGAGGCGTATCAGCTTAGCGTGGGTGAGAGAAGCGAAAGCGGTGGATTGTCAGCTGGGGACAACTCTGATCGCGGGATCCTCATGATGGAGATAGCTGCATTAGAAGATGTCCATTGTTTGTTTCCCCTCCAGGGACGGTCGCTTTTGTGCCTGCTATTTCCCAGCATGTCTATCCTTGCGCTTCTTGAGAGCCCAGCAGTCCAGTACTACTAATGCATACTCCCTGCCCAGTAGAGAAAGGACTGAGTACCGCATATATCCCAGTTAATTACAAAGCTTTTCGTCAAATACGTGCCATTCACGAGCCACCCAGGGCAGCCCAGCCCGACCGCACCGGCACCGCGCCGGTCTGTGGAGCCGTCTCACCGGTTGCTTCTTCTTGTTCCGCATCGTCTTCTTCCTCTCCCTCCTCCTCTCCTTCGCCATCCTCGCCGTCACCGTCATCGTCATTGTCATCGTCATCGTCGTCATCGTCGTCCTCATCTTCGCTAGAATCGCCGGAGCCTTCACTGCCACCTTCACTGCCGGGATCGTAGTCTTCTTCGTCCTCGTCCTCGTCGTCCTGCAGTTGTTGCTCCGCCTCAGCCTGGGCTCTCTCCAGCTCCGTCTGGCCGCCTGCCTCCGGCGCCGCACCACTGCCGCCCTCCTCGCCGTCGGCGCCCTGCTTGGGGCCCCGATTCTCAGCCAGCTGGAGCTTCGCCTTCCTTTGCTCGGCCATGCTGCGGTCTTGTAGCCGGTTGTCCTTGATGTACCCGTCGATGCCGCCGTAGTCCTGCTGGTCCAGCATGCCAAACTCAAACTCCTCGGTTGCCTCTCCGTCTTCTCCTGTGAATACCTCAACGACTATGTTGAATGTCACCTGTAGAATACTGGTGTAGCTGATGGCAAAGATGCGGTCGAGCGGGATGAATATCAGAGGTTTCTTGAACCCCCAGAGGATGCCGGTCTCTAGAAAGAAAAGATACCCATCCTTGTTGCCCCTGTAACCTCCAACATGGACGGCCTTCTCCTTTGGCCGGTGGGATTGGCGAATTACGCTGTGGAATTTGTTAGGATCGGCGGAGAGTATCCTGACGGGGTTGCCGACAGCATCGAGGCGAGAGTGGATGGCCCAGTGGAAGAGCGATCTATACGTGTCTGATACAGCGGCCGCCGAGCCGGCCTCCCTGCCACTAATTGTCCCTTCCTTCGGCGCGGTTGCGGGAACTGTGAAGACTAGAGGCTCCCTCGACGGCGTGTCCCCCCTTGAGGGAAGATTCGCGCCTCTGGGAAATAGTACATAGTTGTGCTGGACCTGTGTCTTTTCGGGAACAGGAAGATAGAAGGCGTATTCTTGGCGCGGTCAGACTGATATCTCCTCCAGCGTCAGAGAGGCCATCCACTCACCAATATCCTTCCAGGGGTAGGTGATGGCTGGGATAGGGGTGGTGGTCCCAGGGACGCGGGCGTAGAGATGGTTTGCAGTGAAGCACAGCTCAAACTTTTTGCGCTGGGGGACCGAGACTGATATCTCCTTGATCTCCAGTAGGACGGGCTCGTCAGCAGCGTTACGCTCGGACGAGGCTAACGCTACGCCGTTGGCGCCGCTGCCATTGTCGACCTTTCTCCTCTTCTGCGCGGGTCCGCCGCTTTCTTGTAGCCGGTCGATGACGTGACTCGCGATTTCGTTGAATAGGGCCACCCTCCCGGGAGAATCTTGAGCTCCTCCATCAGCAATATGCTCACGAGCGCATGAGATACGATGCCTCGAGGACTTACCAGCTGCTCGGTCGATGCCCTGTAGGATGTCTGGACGGGATCCAAAGGCGAGTTGCAGTCGTTCTGCGTCGAGGGAGACGCTCATCTTGACCGACAGAACGCAATACAAGGCCTTTGAATTTTACTCCTGACACAGCATCGGGTGTTCCTAGCTGTCGTTTGTTTCGCGTCGTCGCCTGGACGCGATATGATCCGTCTTCGATGCTTAGTCATAACAGCAATTGTCCATCCATCCCCGGGCAGGCAGGCAGCCGGCCATTCTGCCCCGCGCCAACAGTCACCGTCGATCAAACCTCCGATTTCCCTTCCCAACATCCTCATCCTACGCCCTTCCACGAGCTGTCTCCGACTACTGTGATGCCCTAGCGACCTCCATGACTTATGCACTTCGAACCAGCCGTCATGTCAGCGCCATTCCCCAACTTGTATACCCACCGCAAGGTCGCCGAGACTTCGTCCAAAGCGTGCGACATCTGCTACAAGCCCAGCACCTCTGTCCTCATCACGCCCGATAAGAAAGACTTCTTTTACGTCTGTCCGATCCATCTCAAAGACCGCTACTTCTGCACGCCAAAGATAGACGAGGATGCACTGAAAGCGAAGCGAGAGCGCGAGTTGGCCGAGGAGACGGAGCGGCTGAAGACGGAATACGAGGAGAAGCAGAAGAAAAAGGAGAAGCAAGAGAAGGCAAAGAATGGAGACAAGGACGAAGAGAAGGACAAGAAGAAGGACAGTGATAAAGATGAGGACAAGAAGGACGCCAAACCTGTGAGTCCAAAGCCTAGGGCTTCTCCCAGCCCGCGGCGCATCCCATCTTCTTCCAGGAAAATACTAAATGTACATCAGCCCAAGGAGGGGAACAAGACACTGATAGAGGAAGACGAACCTCGAGTGTTTGAGCTGAAAAGGTGTGGTATCGTCATTCCCTGTTTGTCGTGCCGCCAACTGACTCTCTAGCAGCGCGTTTTACCAGCAACGTCTTCAAAGGAAACGGCAAGCGGAGGCCGCGAAGCGGGATCGCGAGCGCGCCTCTCAACCCAACTACTTCCCATCTGTACCGAGCGACCTCCCATCGAAGTAACTCGGCTTGAGACCGAAGAATCTACTTCCCTCGTACCCGCGACAACCTCACGGGACCTCGATCACACTCACAAGCACCATAGGTCCGGAATTGCACCGGCGGCTGCCTTCTCGCTCAAAGTATGTCCCAATGACCCCAAACCACAGGATAGTGTACCGCTGTACCTGTATGCAACAACCGACGGCTGGTGGTCCCACCAATTATATCCATTCTTCGTAGACTTAACTCTCTGCGGCTGGTTGTACTGATATGGCTTCAAGGCGAGCAGTCATTGCCCAATCCAAGCCCACACGGTTGAGGTCCTCGATCAAGAGTGTCTATCAAGCGCCGTTCTCAGCAGTTTGGAGCCTTTCTCTAAACGTCGGTCTTATGATCAACCTCACACACCCAGCATTTGGCACTGTCTCTATCTCCACCCCGGCTTTCAAGAACAAGCGTGTCGATAAAATGCTTTCGCCTACCTGGGCTTTGGACCCAAGTGTTTGGTGCTTGGCGAACCCCGACTGACACACCGGCGGATAGCTCTCAAAGCGAACATTTAATCCGACCCATGGAGCTTTCTCGCCGCACGATACGTCGGCTCGGACATCTGAACGGCTCAGAGGCCCTTGGACCGTCGCCGGAATGTGGGTGACAGATCTTCTCCCCCCATTTGTAACCCTCCACATACGCCCTGTGCACCACCGTCAACCCGCACGTACTTGTGGGATCGAATTCCCGCTCTACCAAATGCACCGACACCTTTCTCTATGTACTAGCATGGTGGTTCGCGAGAACCGGGGATGCTGACACATGTTCGACCAACCCATCATGGAACAATCTTGGGCGCGAGAGCATCTCATTTGCCCATTTCGAAGAGTTGGTCCACCCCAAAGCATCATCCCTCGCGGAATAGGGTAGGGCGAGTGATCAGGTATCATCTCGGAGTTCCAAAGAGGGATAGTCCCGTTATTGTTGTACGTTGATGATGCATTCTACATCGCAACGAGGCTAGCTAGTGCTTACGACTGCATATGGAGCAACCTTCACCTGACAAAGCTGGTCAAAATTCCCCGCTATTCCCACATGCGCTCGGCTCCGGAAGCACGGGATCGGCTTCGCAGCGTCGCACCTCTCGCTTCACTGCTTTGCCTTGCCACGTTAGGTTTCGGGGATCTCGAATGGTGTGGCCGGCCACCAACCCAGGGCAAGTCTTGGCAAGGACTAAGGGCTCCCCCGCAGGGATTCTCACATATCACGAAAGGACATGCTCAAGTCAAGTTCCGTTCAGGGCATGCCTCATGATGCTTCTCTCAACCTCGGTGAGAATATGGGCACCCGCGCGCGCGGCGCAGGTCGCCTCCCCCACTCATCAGACTGGCCACGGGCTTGGCAGCCGGTTCCACGGCGACTGGAGGCTGACCTGCAGCGTCCGTTGCCTTTCGCAACGTGGTGAACCCTGTGTTCAGTGGCGTCGATACTGCACAAATCATGGAAAACATCCAGTTGAACGCCAGACCGGGGCTGGGGCCCTGGTGCTCGACCGGGCTATGATGAGAAGTTCTCAGTCCACGGTGGGGGATGGGCGCTTCCTGCTTATGGGCAATTTTGAAGCTCTCACCTTTCCTACGTGACCATGGTGATTGGTCACTGTTTATTGAATTTCGCCTGGGGGGAAGCAATATCCCCTTGTGGTCGACAAGGAACAACACTGTCTGGCTTCGAAATGGAGCGGCGCATATTATCACTACCTTCTCGAAGTCCAGAAAGTTGGAACATATACGGTCCCGCCTCCAGTCCCCACCCCCATAGGGTGATGGGTTGGGTAACGAGCATACCAATTGGCTTCGTCCGAGCACGGTTGTCGTGGCCAATGGCGGCTCCTGGTTAGATGCCTATCTCGTACTGGCTTCGGCGTTACGCCGTCATGCCAAAGTCCGCCCTCTGTCCTGCTCTCTTGCAGCAAGCAACCACGCTCGATCAGGCAGACCAGCCATGCACACACCCTGCCTTCCCAGGATGAGATGCGTCATTGGCGTCGGTGACATTGGGGGGTGTGCGGTTTATGTCCAGCCCTGCCTCGAGGTACTTCGAGCCTTTGTATCTCGCGAACTGGCCTCAGAGTATCGGAGCCAGGCCGTTAACCTCCTTCCACGTGCCGGATATCAGTCGGCGCCGCCGCCTTCTATAGGGCCGTTACTCTCGACGGCCGACAAGGCGACCCCGTCACGGCATCGGCTCCAAGTCGCATTCTGTTACCACCACAGCCATAGCTCTTAGAAGAACCCCGAGACGGGGAGAGCAGCCCGTGACAAGTTCGAGTCTGTCCATCTCGCTCTTCGCTTGTGGTGGAATATTGGTCTACCCGGCCTCCCGAAGAAAGCACAGTTGCTCAAGCCATGATACTTCCGGCCGAATTGCCATAAAGCTGGGCGAGATACATGTGAGCATCTCAGTGTTGTCTCGTGGAGGAAAGTGTTCCATGCCAGCCTAGACGGAGGGCACAGGCGGTATTACAGTGGATTTTGTTGGTGAAAAAAAAAAAAGACCCTGCGGCATATGCGGCGTAGCAGGACGACATGGCCAGGCCACACACAGCGTTGGCCCAGGCTGCCAGATTTTTTGAAACTCTGAAGATTGATGGTATCATCCATCAGGGCTCGAGCCCCAGAACGACGTGTGACGCTGCATTACCACCTCTATGGCCAGTTTCTCTTTGGGGAAGACCGTCCACGCATGGAAGCCTCCGAAGCCACTCGACCTACATGATGGTGTTGTGTTGGAGGGACTTGAGGGTTTCTATTTTCTGGGGGGTTTCACTTTCAGTTCGATCGTTACGGCATAATCCAAGATGTCTTCACTTCAGAGGTAGCATTGCTCCCTCGGCTTGGTTGTATCTGGTTGTATCATGATTCATGAAGCCATTCCGGAGGCAACTGTCAGGGAGTAATATGCGGTGTCTCTCGAGAATTCACATAATAATAATAGAGCTGCAAAGACGCGGCACGTGTAGCGGGGTACGAGGACGATCGGATAGCGACCTATCAATCCTCTCAGACGACATAAGGGGGGCAAGTGTCACGAAGGCTTATTTTTAGCCCGCTTACACATCCCTCACCATACTTAAACAGATCTACGACTGTTGCTCAAGGTGACACACTTCGGCTTTCTCAAGAAACGTTGAAATAGTAACTATTCAGTCCTCCTCAGCTTATGCTAGAGCTGACATGAGTTAGGAATTGGTGGGGAAGGGGACAACTCCGGGGTGGCTGGGGAGGAGGAGGAGGAGGAGGGGGAGGGGAGGAGGGTTCGGTCGATACGGTTATCGATGCCGCAAACTAATACTACTCAAAGTATCATCATTCTTGTATGCGTCCACTGCCGATATCCCGTAGGGCGGTCCTCTCCAAGTTGGGTGATGTTGAGGGGGGATTCCCACCTCCTCCGTGGGCGCCTCCAGGGGAAGGGAGGGAGGGACCGATGCTTACACCGGATGATGAAGAATACCCCCCCGATCACGAAACTGCACCGAGTGTCCTTATGAAAAGGTCAACAAGTATCATAGTGTGCGCCATGGTTTCCGGCGCTTCCGCCATGATGGGCCTCGTTCCGGGAGTCAATGAGACCAAGGAGGATTCATATTTGGACTTGCGTACGAGGTACCTACCACCTTGGTCGCTGACACGAGAGCCGTCAAAAGCGGGGTCCCACAAGTATCATGTCAAGTCTGCGGATTCTCGCGTATTTCGCTTTTCTTTTTATTTCTCTAATGCTTGGAGTATTGTCACCACAGTTTTCCGACCCCATAGTGGGTGGGTGGCTGAGGAGGTCGGCGATCAATGTCCACACCAGTTGCTGACAAGAGACCCTCCACACATGCCAGTGAGACGGGCCATGACACGACTGCGGCCTTGGGATGTCGCCCTGCACATCATGCAGACGGACGCTGCATCACAGGTTCCCGCACCGCGCACCGGGCGGCATGCGGATACCCAAGCTCTTCTGGCTAGCGGCCTCGCCTCCAGGAGCCGACGCGGGCGACGGCCTCGCTACCAGGTCGTCGACGCGAGCGCGTTGCAGCGAGAAGCCCGGTGTCACCCAGCCCCCGCACGAGCACTTGAAGCCCTTCCAGTCGTACCGGCCAACCGCTGCGCCGCAGCGTGGGTTGGGGCACAGCAACCGCCCGTTGAGGGTGCCCTTCTCGAGCTCACGTCGCATCCAGCCCAACGGCTCTATGAAGAAGTGCGGGCAGGGACCTTGGATGGTACCGCCGTCGCCGCTAGGCTTGTGCCCAATGATGAAGGATGATGTAGCCAAGGTGCGCCGGCATTTCTTGCACCTTAGACTCGTGCCGGATCCGCCATCGGCGCGGCCGGCGGTGCCGCTCTCCTCATCCTCGAATCGTAAGCGGGAGGGCGCCTGGCCCACGGCCACATTCTCCTCAACCTCTCGACGGTAGGCCCACCGCTGGTAGAGGGGGTGTGTCTCGATATCTCTGTCCGCGGGACATCCCATCTCCCACCATAGCTCAAGTTGGTGCATGAAGCCGTCGTTGGGATCCGCCATTGGCCGGGTGCGCCGGATGAAGCCCAACGCGGCGCGGACAGCGTCTTTGGCGGTCTCCCGCCGGGTGAGGCTGGCAGGGGCAGGGGCCGGAGATGCGTCCTGTGGGGGTGGCGGCGAAGCATCAGCGTCGCCGGATTGCCGTCTTGCGCCGACAATGTTTGGGTCGAAACGGTTCGGAAACCGCCACAGCAAGTACGCGATTGCCACTGCGATAGAACGGGATTTACCGGCCGCGCAGTGGACAAAAACGCCACCGCCCCGTTCCCTGCCTTTGGGGTTCTGATTCTCGTCCATCTGTAATGACTCGAGTCTTTCTCCTAGGCCGGATTCCGCGGGACCCTGGTCATCTTTCGGGAGATGATCTGGTTGGTCTGCTCGTAAGCCAGCGTCGATGAACCGAACCGCGCGGGGAAGCTCAATGAGAAGATCTGCGTCATCTACATCATCAATGTCGATGACGAGGTGCTCAAAGTCGCGGCCATATGTGCCCCAGGATTCATCCTTGAAGTTCTTCATACTGGAGAGATTGAAGGCCACCATGGAGAGGACGTGGGTTATACGACGGTCGGTGAGGGAGTCGGAACGTCGTAATGCCCATAGCCTGGTTTCGTTATTTAGTCTTTTGGAAAAAACAAAACAGCACTGGGCATCTTGCGCTGAGGCGTTTCTCTGGGTCAAATCTCACTCACCCGCCAACGTAGAGCTCCTCCTGCCCATCTATCCTGCTGAGAGCCATCTCGGCGATGCTCCTCTTGAGATCCTCGAGTTCGTCCGGCTCAAACTTGTGGCCGAAATCCTGCCAGATCTGGAGTTTCGAGGTGTCCGGCGGCTGCTGGTCCCCGTCTTCCGACGCGGGTGACGTCCGGATGTCCTCCTGGGTGTTCCCCTCCACTTTGCGAGGATGTCCGTATCCCAAAGGTCGCGCGTTTGAGCTAGACGTCTTGGCCTCCCTGGTCTGGTCTTGATCGGAAGTCTGCAGAATTGCGAGCAGAGTCCATCCGGTGGGACAGAGGGGGTTGAATTCGTCACTTGTTTCGCTTGCCTTTTGAAGACAAGAGGTCGTCGACTCCTGGTCGTCGTCTGTGCAGAAAGACACGTCTCTGGGATTTCGCGAGCTGGATCGAATGGCAAGTACAATATCCTCAGATGCTTTAATTCCGTTCCGCCGTATGAGGCGCTCTGCAACCAATGGTCAGTGAATGCCGTTTTGCTTGTTCCCAACTTGGGCGGAACGGTGGATGGTCCAACTTGCCTCGGGCAAAGCCCCTCGTTCTCGTTGCGCACCGCCACACCTCAAATATGCCCCTCCTTCAATGCGCCACAAGTACAGCACCTTAGGGTACCCTCAGGTACTAAGCTAGTCGGTGATGGTGACACTCTGATTACCTAAGTTGGTGGCGCTCCGCATCCGCCCTACGAGGCTGGTTGCCCGTAGGGCTCAAACACGCAGCGAGTACCTAAACTCTTGGCATTCCACGTGACGTCTGTCGAGTGACGAGAAAGCTAAATACAGGTACGAGTACTGTAAGTCAGTGCTGTGTTGTGGGCCTAGTGGCTCTCCTCCAAAGGATACTCGTACACGTCCCCTTCCTCCGCCAACCATCCCCTCCCCCACTCCAGGACATGGCCCTGACCACTCTCACTCGTGAGTCGTCGCTCGAAAAGGACTTGTCGAGTGAATCTGTCTTGATTGCCCTTCTGGGCGACGGTCAAATCAAACAGCTTCTTGGCTCCAGCCATGGCTTCCGCACACACGCGCACACCACCCCCCCCCCCCCCCCCCCCCATTCTTCTCAGCCGCTCAGGCCTAACCGCTTCGGCACCTCTCGTGTAATTTACGATCAAAAGGGTGCACAGTGCGTGGTTCCCGAAGCCATCGGCGCGAACATTGGATGATAGCTTCGAGCCGGCGGCCTTCCCCACGAAACTTGGCGTCGAGATCGGCCCAGTACGGAGTGTCGAGAGGCCTCTTCCGCGGCGCCGTAATAGTATCCATAGTAAGACGGGGTAAAGATCGCCATCTCTTCAAGCCCAGCGGTTCTAGAGACTACGGCATGCTCTGCGACATGGCAGTTGGGTTAATGCATCCCCGGCCCAGGTTCATTGGCGGGAGAACCAGCTCAGCCTTATAGCACATGTACTTGGAAGGCATCTCATTCTCGAGTCGCCTCCAGCGCTCCAAACAGTTGAATACTCTGACGGCTGATACCCTAGTCTACCCGTATATGGAGGACAAGACGAGAGCCTCGCAGCCCCCACCCGGCGGACCTTGTTGATGATGTTCATCATCTTACTAATATGCCTCTGGCGTTTCGGTATATCGCACAGTACTCTGCATAGAGCTAGACGTCACGGGCTGCCGGAATCACGCCCAGCGCAACGCCATCCCACAGTATCCTTGACTAGCCTGACTCTATCCTGTTCCTACGTACGTAAGGTGTACTGTAGTACATCCCAGTACAGACTACCAGTAGTAAGCACTCAAGTTCTGCCAAGCCATACAATACAAATGTGCCGCGTAAGTCCTCTTCAGCCAGCGGACCACCATCCTCGTCAGAAGCATGTGGCCAAGTATTACTCTGCGCCCTGCAAGGATCCTCTTCAGGCAGTGCGCTGCATATCCACGGCACCATGTTTTGGGGCGCGGCGCCGAAAAGTCGCACCACGCTGATCCGTGGTCCTGAACATGATGATGACCCGGCATAGAAGATCAGGATCGCCAAGGGAGAGAGACTGGGTCACTCGAAGACTTCCTTTCCCCTCTTCCCCTATTTCCCCCACTTTGCGGGCGATCCCGGTCGTGAGGGGGGCCAGATGCATGCGCTGCGTCCATTTCTTATCCCGCACCTGCCGACGGGAAGCAATTAACGTGAGACGCAGCTTCGGTCCGGGAAGGGACAGCCCGAGAGGTCTTTCGTCGTCGGTCAGACCGGATCAACATTACACCTTGGTAGTCCGTAGGGCGATCACGAACCACCATCTCCTGCCAACAATGGCGTTTCTTTTGTAACGTCCAAGTGTTGACGGCGTGTCTGCACCCCACCTGGCCTGCATATGTACAATATTTATAGGAAAGGGTGGATGAAACTGGAGCTTGCTGCGTCGAATTGATTTGGGCGAGCGGGGGGGTTCCCTACGTTCAGCCTTACCGTCGTGGTCATCCCGACTCCCACCACGCCTTAGGCGAATCCATTGGGCGATCCCGGGGCCGACAGCGTGAGGATGATCCGAGAGCGCCTGGCAGGAGTAGTAAAGAGTAAGGAAGACAAATGGCTAGAGGGAAAGCACTTCTCGACTTGCCTCGGGTGGCATTGCATCAGACGTTGGCCGCCCCGCGACAAGGCTCGTCTGCAGCACACATGCATGCGCTGGCAAGGTGCCATGTTCCCGGCTACGGACCGTACAGTTCAGCCGCAGGCCGGCCGGCAAATACTGCTTTGAGAATCGAACCACTTCCTGTCGCTTCCGTGGGGATGCGTTGTGATTGATCGAGGCGGGCGTGATCAAAGATGAGAGGACAAGGCGAAGAAAATGGGGGGCAGCTCTCTGCCCGGTTGAATTGAGCTTCATAATACTACTACGTACCTCTAGTAGTAAAAGTATCCGTGTCCTGGCACCCAAAAATCATCATACCAGTTGCTTTTTATATAATGCACAACGCCTCCAATATGCCCGCCCTTGCGACCAGGTGGAAAGACAAGATCAGTATCGCGCGACCCAGCTCCGATCCAAACCCGGTGATGCCAACGCCTGGGAACAAATGTCGTAATTCATGTCCATATTTGTAGACCATGTCCGTTCGTCGATGCGGTCGCTTGGGCGCCGCCCTGTCCAGACAGTCCAGAAACGCCAACCCCGCTGCCCAATATCCGATCCCAGCCAGTCCTTTCATCTCCCGCCACACCACTTTCCATGGCGCTGGTGGGCTGGGGGAGACGTTGTTGCCGTGGCCGCGTCGTCCGCGACTTCTGCTGCGGGAGGGGCCCGAGGGACTCTTCCTTGAAAAAAATGTGTCGGTCGGTTGAATTTCACCTTGGTGTGGGGGGCTCCTCTTCAATCATGCAGGCAGTCTCAAGCATGTTGGTCCATTTCCCGCTCGACCCCTGGTGGCTGTGCTTGAGATGCTGGCGGAAGTGATCCGCACGGTAAAATTTCTTGGACGAGTTGCACTCCCTGAATTTGTGCACGTCCTGTAGATGGCGGATGCGTTCGTCCCAGTCCTGGTCGGTCGCGAACCTCGTCCCGTTGGGGGCAACGCCTGACCGCTGGAAATCGCGCCCGCAATATCCGCATGTGTCGGCCGCCCCCGACCGGCTTGTCACTTCGTGGAATGCGCGATCATAGCCAGAGAGCGCGGAGCACGACCATGAGTGGCGGCGGACATGCAGCGAATTCTGGTGGCGCTCAGCTTCATTCTTGTTTTTGAACCGATTGCCGCAGTATGAGCAGTTGTATTGCTTCTCAGACTCATGAGCTCTGAGTTTTTGATTTTACGTTAGTTGCCGTAGGGGTTGGACGTAATGGTCATAGAGGAACATACCTCAGCTCTTCGTGTGTCTCAAACTTCTTGGGCTTCTTGGGACAACATTCACACATGAAGAAGCCCTGCACCTTGGAGCCGCCCGGCTTCTGCATCTCCGGTAACCTCCTGGGCGTTGTGGTAGAAACATTGCGAGTGTGTACGGGGGTTCTCGCGGAGATGGATCCTCGAGGGCTCGGGTTCAGCGACATGGGAGTCGTATAAGGAGAATTTCCCGACGTGGGCGAGACACCTCCAGATGAATAGGCCCCAGGGGAGCGGTGCTCGTACGAGTTGGCCGTGGCGGTAGACGGTGCCATGGACGCCACCGACACATAAGAGCTGGAACGTGACAAGGGGGGGCCGCTGGTGGCGAGGCGAGGCGTAGGAGAACCCCTTGTACCAGTATCACGCCGGCGGAGGCTGTCATTTTGCGACAGCAAACTTCCGTCTGCTGCAGGCGGGCTACCGGCTCTGCGCTTTTGCCCGCTCGCGGTGTATCCGTCTTCCGCGGCCAGTCTCCTTTGGGGGGGAGCGTCATCAATGTCCATATCCTCCGCGCCAGCAAAGTCGTAGCTGCCTTGCGTCGAGGATGCGTCGTCGCTGTGGTTGCGGTGGGTCCGACCCCGCGGCGAGCGGTCAACATCAGATCCGTCTTGCGGTGATCGATGGTCGGCCGGTAAAGGGCCAAAACGAGCAGACCGGGGAGAGACAGCGGAATGTGGCGATGTGTCGGCCAACGATAGAGGAGAGTCGAGAACTCGAGGATGGTAAGGGAGCTTGGCGGGCATGCTCAGCTCGGGCGGGTATCTCGGCTCAAGGCCAGGTCCGCGGGAGAGGAGCTCGGAGGAGGAGGCGCTGAGCAGCGATACCGACGGAGGCTTTTCGGATGTCCGCAAGGGGTTGAGCTTCTTCTTCATACTGTCTCCATGTATATCGGCCGGTGACTGGAACTGGAACGAGCTGTGGTGCAGACCAAATCGAGAGGGAAAGGAATCGAGTGATCTAGGTCTAATCGTTAGCAATCGCCCCAGTTACAGCTCCCACGTGTTACCGAATAGTCGGTTAGGCTGAAGATGGCCAGATGGTCATGGTATATACCTTTCATTGGAATGCAAGCTCGAGTATCCTTCATCACGGTCGTCGTAGGGGTTGCTGTGGTGACCTCTCCGCTGCCTAGATCGATCCTCAGCAAGAGACGAGGCGACGCTTCCATATCCACTGCTGAATGACGAGCCTGGGTGGGCACAGTCTCTCGAGTCTCGGGGCATGTCGTCGTTCCGGAACGGCGCGTTCGTACAAGGAGGGTGGCGTGGCGGTGGCAGGGGCGGCGGCACATCGTCGTGGGTCTCGGAATTGGGGATGGCCATCGAGGGACTCCTGCCAAAGGGAACTTCGTGCCGGGAGAATGGGGCTTTCATACTCGGGATGGCATGGGCCGGCTCCCTCGAGAAGTGCAAAGGAAACGCCATGATGATCGAGTCGAGCTGAGGCGAGGAGCGGAAGACCAGGGCATCTGATGGCTAGGGGCGGAGGTGCCGGGTTCAGATAGCCAGCGGCGTCATAGAATCGAAGTTGGAAAATCTCGAGTCGCTCCGACTGTGGAGAAGGCTTTATTTCCAGCTGGTACCGACGAGCTGGAAGGGGACAGTGGCGATAGCGTCGTAGGCTCCGTATGGGCGGTGGTAGATGCAATGGCTTGCGACGGGCCGACGAATGAGGATGCAGGAGCGGATGGTGCACAGCCAGCGAGAGCAGTGCCTTGGGGGGGCGCCGAGAGCTGAAGAAGTGTGGCAGGGGCGAATATACGCGGAGGAATCAGGTATTGGCGACGCTGGGAATCACACAGCAAAGGCCGATGCTGAGGTGGTTGTTGTTGTTGTTGTCAAAAGATTGGGCTTAGATTCGGTGTCAGTTGCTTCTCCAGCAGGACGCGGCGCATAGAGGTACTGGATAATAGTATCCAACGATGGCTGTCCGTTTACTTGGCCCTCTTGGTCGTCTTCCTTGGCCACACTCAGTCTCCCACACGAGGATGGAAGCGAGCACGCTTGAGTCGTAGGTGGATTTGAGGAATAGAATGTGAGGAGGCTGCAGACGGGAGAATGGGAGGGGGGAGCTGCACCTATTTGGAGGTGGATGCCAGTATGGAGATGGTACATGGAATGATGGGGAGGATATAAGAGGCGAGCTGCCACGCGCGGCACGGTACGTGCATCGACGCACACTACAGGTACTTGCTACTACTAGTATACCTGGCGAATACTGTAATAAATGTACCTACTCTTACTAAAGTCTTAGCCGTGTACGAGCAGAGCAACAGCCAACGCCAACATCAGCCATCAGCGGGGGTGCCTGTAATGATTACAGCAGCCCTCTCGACTCTCGCTCGCACAGGCCATTGCCCGAGGAGCGAGGAAGGGGGTGGGCGCGCAGATCGCCCGCACCTGGGGGCCACCTGGGGCCTTACCAGGTACTCCGTACTAAGGCCAGTGGAGTCGCTGGTGGTGCGGCGCTCCTGCCCCACCACAGGGCTGCTCATTCCTGGCCGCATGGATAAAGTCAGCTTGTGGGCTTTGGTACCCGCTGCGGCGCTTTTCCCAACGCCCTAGGTCCGAGTGAGGTGGACCTGCACTGCGGTTGCCGCATTGCCTTGCCAGCCCTGCTGCCCTGTGGCCTGGGGATACATGGCAGCGTGTACCCTCCATGGTACAGCTCGTACAGTACACCCTTGGGCGCCTGCCGTTACAAGTACATACTGTAACAGTGGAGCCCTGGGGGGGTGTAAGGCCAGGCTGCACAACCGACGACGGGACGGCAACGCCCCTTCCTGGCTCCACTCTTGGTCCCTCCCATGCCTGTGTTTGGTGATCTTAGCGCATCTCATGCCGTAAGAGCCAGGAGGGGGCGTGACCGGAGTAGATACTTCATCTCGGACCCTTGACAAGTACATACCTCGGAGGTGCAGCCGGCCTCTCCACAACCTGTGTGGTCCTGCCTTAGTACTCGTACGAAGTACCTGGCAGTTCAGTCTGCCCTTCCGTCCCTACCTACCCTCCGAGCACTACCTTGCACAGGTAGTACATAGTGCGTGCGTACAGTATCCGTACAGGGACTCTCCTTCCATGGAGGGCAGCACTGCTGCGGGTGGCCGGTGCTCGTTCATCCAGATGCGAGAAGCACGCCAGCTTGCTGATCCTATGCGTACAAAGCACGAATAATCATACTCTGTATGAAGAGAGCTTCGTCGGTGTGTCTCGTCATCATCTCGGGCAGTATGGCACTTATCACCGGCCCTGTATGTAGTTGGCTGATCCGCACCTTCCTTGGAACTGAACTTCTGAAGTGATCCGTGTGTACGGGATAGGCGGTGCGTTGCGGCAGGACCGCAGGGTCCTCCTTCCTACCTCAGGTACCTAAGTAGCTGTCAAACGGAAGGGGGACGGTACATCACCACCCGACATCACGGCATCTTCGTCGTGAAACCATCTGTCCTGTACCTCTTGGTCTTGCGAATTTGGTAGTAGCCGAATCCACCAATGCGCCTGGACAGCCAGCTCGACGCCACGATCCAGCAGCAACCGGGCATGACCGGCTGACACGTCCGAGCCGCACGGCTCAATTGTCTACAGTATCGTGCGTGCTGACGAAGTGACCCGCGCGCGCCTCTCCATCGCCCAACCCACGACAACCCACGCTCTCTGACCAAGAATCGCAGAGTTTCAAGTTGCTCCCTCAGCCGTGCCGCACACCGGAAGCGGGGCGAGTGCTGACGTCCTGGGCCCGTCGTCAGTGCGTGCTGGGCTGATAAACACCCATAAGCCTGGCTGTTCGGGAACAAGACTGTTGGTCCATGTCCGAGGCCATCGGCCTAACACGGATGCTTTGATGGGCCGTCAGGTCGGTCTATGAGGTGCTCTCGAGCAATGTTGCTAAGATGAGATGAACTGTCTGACCTCGGGAGCAGACCTAAGAAGCGCGCCCGTCTCGCACCTTAAGAGGCTCACTTTTGTCGGACCCATGTTAGACTGGCTCCAGCCCAGCTGGCGGTCGGCATTGGTTCTGTGATGCTCTTGATGTCCTGCCTCACATTCTCCTGCCAACCACTAATCAATATCGTGGTTCAATCCTTCGGGTCCGGCCGGTCTCGTCACGGCAACTCATGTAAAGCTCTCTCGTCTAAAAATGCCGCCCTGTTCCATATTAATCAACCGAATCGCAGTCCATCCTGGTTCATGCCATGATCCTAGGTGCCCGCCCTTCTCAGCAACGAGTTCGACTTGTGCTCGGCACCGGGCCAGACAACCTTGGTCGCTTTTCAGCGACTAGGCGACGAGAGGGCGAAACATTCAAAGCGCTGAAGGACCCTCCGACGCACTGACCAATGGGCAACACTACGTAACTTACGGCCTACTAATTCCTACGCGTGTTTCGAACGAGGGCCGTGCGAATCGGAACGAAAGCTAAATCCTAGTATGTCCGTACTTCAGCCAGCTGCCTTGCGAGAAACGATACACTTATACCAAGGCGTCTTCGTGCTAAATTCCCGACACTCGGTGGCTGCCTGCGCCTTGATCACCTGCGCGTTGATTGGAGCCCCAGCCTGACTCGCCGTGGACAGCCACACCCCAAACTCCTGGTGCGGACTGAGAATATTAGCTAATCACATAGCTTTGGACGGGTCAAGTTATGTGTATCCTGTGGCGTGTTAGCCCAGGACCAGGAGCAATCCCGCAGCCTGTTTGTTCAACAGGGCTGAGAAAAATCAACCCTGCCGCCACGATTCATTCGCCCCCTTTGATTCCATGAAGGCGCGCGCCCCTTACGTACCCGTACATGTTCGCCCTACAGTACATTATTCTTATTCTTGCCATTGCCATGCGGGCGGGTAACTCTTCTGGCTGCTCTCGGATCCCGACGTCTCATCCGCTTCCTTTGATACGAACCGGACTCTGCAACAAGGCGGGGGCTGCATGCAAGAACCAAGATGTGGCGTTTCGCACTTAACGTGGCTGGACCCACCTTGCCCTACAGTACAGTTCTTACTCGTAGTACAGTAATTTGTCTTCGGTTTGGGAATGATCGCCGGACAGAATTAGAGCACATGGATGGAGGAGACCCGCCAAGTCTGGGAGCGATCTGGCTCCCTTCCTCCGGGCCTCCCGGGTCGGGATCAGGGCGGGGCGGGGTGCCAGCGTGGACGGGAGACGGGGGAGTCCATTCAATTGTGCGGTAGCCGACGCTGCCGATTCTTTCATTGGCTTCGGATAGCCCTATGCGACGGGCGGCTTCATCAAAGGAGAACGTCTCGGGTTGCCTCCTAGAGTCCTAGATGGAGAGACCCCAAGACACGCAACATGAATACCGGAATCTAACATTAGCTCGGACGGGTCTCGGCGGGCAATGAGGGTGTCCTGTGCTCATATCACCACTACTAACGATAGTACTTGTCTTGGGTAAAACTTGGGGCGGGCAGGTTGGTTTGGGAAGCCGGGCCCGGAGACACGTATCTGGTCCGTCCCCGGCCAACCAACCAAGCGAAAGCAACCTCAGCCCTGCGACGGCTGCCACTCTCGGAGAACCTTGAAAGAAGCGGCGGCCTCTCATTCTGCACCTTCGCCCATCGCCCTCTGCAGTCACTTATCACCGACCGCTACGCAGACCGGCGGCTCGCCGAAACTAGGGGCGCATGTCCATGCGGCCTTGACAGCAGGCCTGACCCGACCTACATACGAGTACATACGACCCCATCCTAGACCTAGGTATGTATTCCATACAGTAGGTACTTATTGCCAATTGCCGCTCGCCCGGCGGAGCGTATTGGCACACGCGGCATCCCGTCCTGAAGAGAGCAATAAAAACATGCAACTGTGGGATAATACGTAATGCTTCTCAGGTACGGCTGAGGCTAGACTCCACCGAACACTTTTCAGCATCCTGAACTTCCGCGCGACTTCACCAAAGGGGGGTGCTCTGCGCAAAGAATAAACCCACAAGCACACCAGGCCGGTCGGCCCTATGGGGCGGGCGGATTGTACATAACTGCAGGGTACTTACGTCCGTAGTCGTATGTACTTACCTGAGTGGATGGACTGCGGCCTCTCCCACCCACCAGCCAGTGGTGCCCAGGGCCTGCCGCCTGCCTGCCATGCTTGCCGATCGGGCGCTACCCCAGGGGTCAAGGGGGGGGGGGGGGTTT